>APFE030770814.1:178542-241068 GCA_000404065.3 Pinus taeda | reverse complement strand
TTTTAGCAATAAGCTCCTCATCATAAAATTTGGGGTTCAAAGCATGTGCTAAAGTGTGCAATGGTGTATTGAAATTGTTCCACCTGTCAACAATGATTTTCTTGATCAAACCAGCAAAATGATCATCAACAAACAGAAGTTGCGGAGACTCCTACGAAATGATTTCCATAGTTTTCTCAACCATGGAATCCATGCCATCATATACCTCTCCCAAGAAAGGTTGGTCAGTGTCAGCACTCCGGAGAAGCTCAAATGCAGGGGTTGTGAACTTTATCAAGAAATCTACCTTGCTCCACCAATCCTCATCAAGGCACAATCTACGCACCATAGATCCCCGCTCTGAATCTGCTTGTCTTCACTCAATCCACAGTTGACTCACCACCATAGAAACTAATGCATGCTTAACCTCAACAAGGTGACGCAACATCACGAAGTTTGAGGCATATCTTGTCTCAACAACTTTTAACAACTCCAATTTGGAGTACTCTCGAAATATGGCCTGAGACTGGTGGTGTTTGGTGATGAATTTGATAATCTCCCTTGCTTCCCCTGTGACTTCCTTTATCCAGGAAACTTTGTTGTCGATCTCCTCTAAGATCAGATTCAAATTATGGACAATGCATGGTGTCCAAAAGATGTGGTCATACATCCCCTCAATAATTAAACCTGCAGCTTTGCAAACTAGTGCATTATCCGTGATAACTTGCACCACCCTGTTAGCCCCTATTTGTTCAATAGCTTTTATAATAACATCAGCAATGAACTGTGCATCTTTCACCTCTCCTGAGTAGTCTTCTGCCTTGATAAACATTGCTCCTTTGGGGGAAGTGGCAATGATATTTATCAATGGTCTGCGCCTCATATCTGTCCAACCATCTAAGACTATGGTAACCCCAAAGCTACTCCAGGAAGAACGAATTGGAGCTAAAACGTCCTCCACAAGTTCCTTCTCATTTTTGAGAAGCTGGGTTCTGACTTTCTCATAGTTGGGCCCCTTGTACCCTTGAGGAGCTTTGTTAACTGCCCTTATCATATCTTGCCAGTAAGGAGAGCGAACAACATTGAATGGGATACCACATGCATAAATGCACCTGGCCACTCTGGAATCAGCTTCTTCTCTTGCTTGCACATTCACCAATCTAGCAATTCTGCTATCCTGAACTGATTGGGATGCCCCTGAGCCTCTGGTATGTTTGGGTGCTACTTGTTCATGTTCTTGAGTGTGACCAGCTCTCCTCTTTCTTGCTTCAACTACAATCCTTGGCTCAATGTTAGATGTAGCCTGAGTATGCTCATCATGCCGTCTCTTAGTACCATCCGCCTCATCTTGCTCTCTTTGATATGCCCTCCTTACCAACGGATCTGATGTTTTTGTGCAACCCAGAATCCCCTGTCCTCCTCCATGCAACAGATGTGCCTTCACTCTTGGGTAGGAGCCCTTGTACGTATTATTGCAAAGAGTGCATCGCCATTCCCATGAGCCACCACCTCCACATTTTTGAAGCTTCGTCACATCCTCCAAAGAGGATAATATTCAGCCCTTGGGTTGGCCCTAGGGTTTGAAGTTGCAGCTGCACTTTGGTTGGAAGCCACTGCTGCAAAAATAAATTAAAAAAACAAATCTGTAAATAATAAAATTTAAAAACGTTTTTCATATTTTTGGCTGTATAAACCCTAGAAAAATTAAAGAAATAGTAAGAAAAAAACTAAGAAATGAATGTGGCTTACCCAAATTAATTTTTTGTGGCTGAATCTACCCTAAAATGCCAGAAAAGAGGAGAAATATGGTTGTAGCTGAGCCAAATCTGCTGCAAAAATAAATTTAAAAAACAAATCTATAAATAAAAAACGTTTTTCAGCAATTTAGCTGCATAAACCCTAGAAAAATTAAAGAAATAGTAAGAAAAAACTAACAAAATGAATGTGGCTTACCCAAATTAATTTTCTGTAGTTGAAACTACCCGGAAATGCCAGAAAAGAGAAGAGAAATATGGTTGTAGCTGAGCCAAATCTGCTGCTACAGAAATCTCCAGCTGAAATCTCCTTCTCTTGCTGCTGAAATCTCTTTCTCCCGCTGCTGAAATCTACTTTGCTCACTGCTCAAAACACCAGCTACTGAAACAACTGCCAATCTCCAAGAGAAACTCCTTGCTGAATAGTGTGATGAAAGAATGAGAGACACTGCTCTTTTATAACTTTAGAAATGGTTTCTAGAACAGCTTAGAAACCCTAAAAAAATTTAAAAACTAATTAGAACACAAACAAATAAAATAACAACAACAACAAAAAAAATTAAAAACAAGTCATTTTTTTGGGGAAACGGGGCTCGTACGGCCTGGAAACGCGTTTCCGACCGTATGGGCACGTTTCCATTTCGGGAAATGTGCCCGTACGGCCGGAAACGCGTTTCCAGGCCGTACAGTACGTCGAAACGCATTTCCGTTTCGTTTCCGGGCAGAAACGCCCTCTGTACCTGCGTTTCCTGCAACTTAGTATTCTACTATTTAAGAGGAACACTGATCTGAGTTCACCTGAAGTCTGGAGGGAAATCTGAATTTATCCAAAGTCTGGAAGGAAATCCAAGTGTATCCGAAGTCTAGAAGGAGAGCCAAAGTCTGTTGAAGCATTTGAATTTACAGGAAGCACGAAATCACAGTGAGAACCAAGGTCTAAAACAGTTTGTGTGCACAGGAAGAATAAAGGTCTGAAAGTCTATCACAAAGATCCGAAAGATCTACTACAGGGGTCTGTTATATTACAAAGATCTGAAATCTTGCAGGAAGAGATCCGAAGTCTTGCACAATAGAGGTCTGAAGTATTTCAGTTGTCTAGAGATCAATATTTTGAGAACAAGAAGTGGGAAAACTCAAGCATTGTCTTCACGGAATGGTAAGAGGACTATCCTCTTGATGATCTTGGTGGACCAGGTACTAAAGAAATGAAGAAAATGGCTTAGCACTTGTATAGAGATACATTGACTTTGATTTCTCTTGTTGATTTGAAGATTTCTTTAAGAAAAAGGTTGTTGGGTTTTTCCCCATAGGAGTTTTTCCAGGATAAATTGTTCTCTTTTCGTGCGTACTATGATCTTGCTTGATGAAGAAAGATTAAAATAAGAACGTAATATTAACAAGTAACTATCAAGTTAAGGAATTTTATCATCTTTCTTGAAATTCCAACATAGACAACCAAAGGTGTGCAAAACAAAGAATCCCCTACAACGCCTTGAAGGTTTTGTCCCTAGCTGATGGAGCCCATTTTGCTTCAAACCATTTATAGCATGAAAGGTCCACATAAAAATGGTGGGATCTAGCAAAGAACTTGATGCCTATGTGTCCACAATATATAAGAGGAAGGACTGCTTCCATCTCTCATAATCAAGAACCCTTATTCTTGACATGTTTGAACTTGTAACCTAACACCCTATAAGTGGTTCCACAGCGCACCATGGGGGTATGTGCTAAGAAAAGCCCAGTCACCTACTTGTCTGTGTCGAATCTAGCACAAGGGATGCATTGATGGAGTTGACAACTCCACAATCCATGTGAAACAACCTCACCATCTACAGTGGCGATTAAAAATTGAGATTGTAATGAGACAATAAACTTCAACATGTGCATAGTAAAAATGCTTGGTCTAATTATGACAGAGGTTCAAATCAGTCTGACTGATCAATAGATTAGCATGAAATAATGAACCTATAATCTGATTGCTTAACCACAAACACGCAAGCTAAGTTTATAGTTCAATCTAGAGATTGAACCTATGGCGGATGAAACCAAGCTTGTAAAAGAATACACGTATAAAAATTAAATGTTAGTCGTTAGAAAATGAGATTAAAAAGAAAAAACTATTCTGCAAATTTTATTGTGATTTTTAATGTACCTTGAACAAGTGGTTTCCCATGGGTTAGTCTCTACCTAGGGAAACTTGTCCAAAATAGTTTTTTCCTAAGTATGACTTTATAAAGTGAAAGTGACATGTTAAATTATAAAGTGAAAAGTGAATTTAGACATAAAGTACAATGTGGGTACTTTATTTAATGGGTGAATTAAAAAATAGAAAGTGAGAATTAAATGCACGTTTATTCTCATCCCTCGATCTAAATGAATTTGAGCCATTAAATCTTAGGGTTGCCCAAAAGTCATTTACAGAAACAAAAGGGGGAAAAGAAAAGAGAAATTGCATTCATTCTTCATAAGCAGATTGGAGAAAGGAGGCTCGAAGCTAAAGAAAAGTTCCGAAGGAGAAATTTGTTGCAGCTTGCTGAAGGATTGATTTCTGGGCAAAGATGGGCACAGAAATCAAGACATACAAGACAGTGGAAGGTCTAGTACAAACAACATTTAATGTCGTGAGATGCACGTCGTTTGATAGAAATTTTGGAAAATAAATAAATAAAAATAAAAATCCATACAGTTCGTACAACGGTATGGAAATCCGTACGGTCCATAGGAATCTGTACAGTACATATTTCTAGCTTCAAGTGGGCATGGAAATCGAAGCACAGTGGCACGTTTTTCAAGGAGTTTTGGGCTAAAGAGATAAGTTCTATTTTGTTGTTTTGTTTTGTCTGCAAATGTATTTTTCCTAAACTTGAAAGATAAATAAATTTGAAGAGCTCTCTATGAGGTTTTCCCTAAAGAAGATTGAAGGGGTTTTGCCTGGGTCTAAGTTGACCAAAAATCTGTGTATTTTTATGAGTGTTGTTGGTCTGTTTATGTCCATATTTATTTTCAGCATGAGTTGACAGTTGACAGTCCCATGTTTTTAATCTAAAAAATTGATTTCTAGAATTTTATATGTTGAATGTATGTTTATGGGAAAGGGCATTTAACTAAATAGGAGTGATAAAGTGAAATTAAAACCTGGTTAGGGTTGCAGGAAATGTTTTAGTCATCAAATTTCAACATGGTATTAGAGCTACAGGCTGAAAATCGCAGTTTGAACAGCAAACAGTGGTTTGGGACAGCAAACAGTGGTTTGGAAAACAAACTGAATTTTTTGACAACAAACTGATATTCTGGGATAGCAAGGTGAAATTTCACAGACTGAACTTTCGGGACAACAAGGTGTGCTCAAAAGTTCATTTCTCCATTTTCTTGGTTTTGTAAATTTTCAACAACAGTGATGGTCATGTTCTTAAGGATAGAGGACAGACTGGATGGGATATCCAACTATGCCATTTGGAAGGACAGAATTCAGACAGTGTTTGAGAAGACAACAGTTTGGGGCATAGTGCGGCAAATGGTTGTACCTCCTACTGCAGATGAACTTGTTGAATTCACAAAAAATAATGCAAAGGCAAAAAGGATTTTGATGGACACTCTGAAGGATTATGTGGTTCCTCAGGTGAGAGGAAACATATATGCATATCAGATGTGGGTAGCTCTAACCACTTTCTATCACAGTACCAATGAGAGCAAGAAGATGGTACTCAAAGAACAATTGAAGAACATCAGGATGACAAAGGCTGAAAGTGTAGTTCATTATCTTGACAGGGTCAAAGAGGTACGTGATGATTTCGCTGCTATTGGTGAGGCAGTTGCACCCACAGAGTTAGTCAGGATAGTTGTAGTGGGACTTCCTAAGTCTTGGGAGGTCTTTGGAGATGTTGTTACCTCTAGGGAGAATCTTCCCAATTGGGACAGATTCTAGGATGATTGTGTGCAGCATGAGATACGGAAGACTGGCAATGGTGGGGTGAAGATAGCAGATGAGGAGGATGTAACTTTGACAACCTGGGGGAAGAACAAAGGGAAGGCCAAGAAAGGGGCCTCATCAGATGGGGCTAAGGGAAAGGAGAAGAAGAAGAAGAAGAAAGATAGGATATGTCCAAAGTCAAATGTTGGGCATGTCAAAAGGTGGGACACTATGTTTGCTACGTGTCTTGAGAGGCAGAACAAGGGGAAGAAGGGCACTGCAGCTTCAGCAGAGGTGCAGCAGTTTGCTTCACAGTTTAACAAGGACTTTGCATTTATTACTTCTACATCTAGTAGGAGTACATCATCCAATGTGTGGTACATAGACAGCAGGGCTTCCCGCCATATGACAGGTGCATGGGAGTTCTTCTCAGAGCTTGCAAAGAGGGCACTTGATATTGAGATTGTACTAGGAGATGACCGCATTGTGAGAGTTGTTGGTGTGGGGACTGTGACCTTTGAGAGGGAGTCTTTGCCTCCTTTAAAGGACATGAATATTTTGTATGTTCTGGGGATGAAGAAGAACTTGATTTCAGTGTCTGCTATGGAGGAGAAGGGGTTTGGCGTCACTTTCTCAAGAGGGCAGGTATTGATGCATCCTAGGGGAGCTTCCATCACTTTAGCTAAAGTGATTGGAGTCCGCTTTGGGAAACTATACAGGTTCAGTTTTCAGACGGCAGGAGCATTGGTGAGTAGCACAAGCTAGTACCACCAACAGTAGAGACTTGTGCGAGTTATGGCACCAGAGAATGGTGCATATGCATCATGGAGCTTTGAGAGTACTGAAGGAGATCACTACCGGAGTTCCTGATTTTAGTGTCAAGCATTATGAGGTATGCAAAGGGTGTGCCTTGGACAACTACACCAAGTTACTATTCCTAGCGAGCGACAACAGATCTATAGGTATTCTAGACTTGATTCATACTGATGTTAGTGGTCGTATGTCTCAAGTGTCTTTGGGTGGTTATGAGTATTATGTTATATTCATTGATGACTACTCAAAGAGGTACGTGATGATTTTCCTGAAGACCAAGGATGAGGTCTTTAGTCGCTTTAAAGATTTCAAAGCTCTTGTGGAAAAGCAGACAGGTAGGAAGATTCGGGTCTTAAGGTCAAACAATGGTGTTGAGTACACCGATGGTGCGTTTTCTGACTTCTGTGCACAAGAGGGCATTAGGAGAGAGTTCACGGTACCTTACAACCCCCAGAAAAATGGGGTGTTTGAAAGGAAGAACAGAGCTATTGTTGGGGTTGCGAGAGCGATGATTCATGATCAAGGGTTGCCTTTGTTTTTATGGGTTGAGGCCTACAATACTATTCTTTATCTTCAGAACAGAAGTCCTCACAGAGTATTGAGGAATATGACTTCGGAGGAGGCTTTCACTAGAGAGAAGCATCATGTGGGGCATCTTCATATCTTTGGATGTCTCACATATTCTTATATCACCAAGGAGCAGAGGACGAAGCTGGACCCAATGGCAAAGAAGGGTATCTTTATGGGTTACAGCAAGACTTTGAAGGCCTATCTGATCTTCATTCCTTCTAAAGGGAGAGTGGTGATTAGGAGGGATGTGAAGTTCGAGGAGGAGAGGGCCTATCGGAGATCACAGGAGTATGATGAGAGAGAGTCACAGACTTCTCCTTAGTAGGGAGGTCAAGTACAGGGAGCAAGACCTTTGGGTTCTGGATCGACTGGTACAAGAGGTACTTCAGTGTCAGTGACGTCTGGGGCACCAATGACAAGTTCACCGAGCACTTCTTTAGGGATTCCACTGGTGCAGAGTTCACATGGCACTTTAGCTGACACAGGCACGGGTGCCAGTATAGGTTCTTCGAGGACAAGTGTTGGTACAGGCATACCAAGGTCAGTTGGCAAACCTTCAAGTTCACCAAACTGGGGGGCAGAGGATGAGGTTCCCTATGGGGAAGCTTTTTCAGGGAAGAGGAGGCCCGAGTGGCTTCAAGACACCTTGAAGGAAGCAAAGTCTGTTGGTCCTCCAAAGACGGTGAACAGGGAAAGTGTGCCACCTAAGCAGTTTTGTAGTTATGTAGCCAAGGCTACTAGCATTGTTGACTCTGAGCCTACTAGTTATGAGGAGGTTGCCAGCCAGGAGGTATGGAGAGAGGCTATGGTGGAGGAGTATGCCTCTATCATTAAGAACAATGTTTGGGAAGTGGTGCCTAGGCCTGAGGGAAATTCAGTTGTGACGTCCAGGTGGCTCTACAAGATCAAGCATGCTGCGGATGGCAGCATTGAGAAGTTCAAGGCGAGGTTTGTGGCTAGAGTGTTCTCACAGATAGAGGGAGTTGACTATGATGAGACATTCGACCCCGTAGCTCAGTACACTTCTATCCAGTCCCTTCTTTCTATCGTTGCATAAATGGGTTGGCAAATCCATTAGATGGATGTGAAAACCGCATTTCTGAACAGAGTTATAGAGGAGGAGGTGTATGTTGAACAGCCACAGGGCTTTGAGGTACTTGGGCGAGAGACCCATGTATGTCGGTTGAGGCGAGCACTCTACGAACTTAAGCAAGCTCTAAGAGCTTGGAAATTTAAGGATTGATACTTACTTGCAGTAGATGGGTTTCACAAAGAGTGATGCAGATCCGAACCTATACTACATTGTTGAAGGAGATGATCCGCTCATTCTTGTGTTGTATGTTGATGACTTGTTCATTACTGGGGCAAAAAGAATAATTAGTGGTTGCAAGGAGGATCTTGCTATGGAGTTCGAGATGAAGGACATTGGGCTAATGCATTACTTTTTGGGGTTTGAGGTGTGGCAGGAGGAGGGGCATATCTTTCTGGGGCAAGGACAATATGTTGTGGATGTGTTGAGCAAATTTCACATGTCAGAGTGTAGACCCATGTCTACACCTACGATCACCAACTCGAAGAAGCTTCATGCTTCAGATTCTAGTTTGGTGGATCCCGCATTGTATAGGCAGTTTATTGAGTCCTTGATGTATCTGGTCAACACTAGGCCAGATATATGCTTTGCAGTGAACACACTTAGCCAGTTCATGATTGAGCCCAGGAGGGTGCAGGAGGGTGCACTGGGTCGCTACAAAGCACATTCTTTGCTCCATGCAAGGGACTGTTGATTATGGTCTGGACTATAGGTGGGGAGATGGAGTGAGGTTGGCAGATTACACAAATTCTGATTGGGCAAGGTGTAATTCTGACAGGAAAAGCACTTCAGGGTGTTGCTTCGGATTGGGTTCGACAGTTGTGTCATGGTTCAATCGAAAGCAAAACTCAATTGCTTTGCGCTCTTCGGACGCTGAGTATATGGCTGCTAGCCAGGCTATTTGTGAGGCCATTTGGCTTCGCAAGTTGTTGTATGGCCTATTTGATCAGTGGTTGAGACTGACAGTTATTCACTGTGATAATCAGAGTTGCATTAAACTCACAAAGAATCCAGTGTTTCATGACAGGTCAAAACACATTAACATCAGATATCATTTCATCGGGGACTATGTTCAGAAGGGGGCAATGAAGCTGGGGTATATATCAACAAATGAGCAGGTGGCCGATGTTCTCACAAAGTCCTTGCCAAGAGGCAAGCATGTCCATTTCAGGGACAAGATGGGTGTGGTGAAAAACACTTTCCTCGGTAAAAGGGAGTGTTGGTTTTTAATGTACCTTGGACACGCTGTTTCGCATGGGTTAGTCTCTAACTAGGATAAAGTGTCCAAAATAATTCTTTTCCTAAGTGTGACTTTATAAAGTGAAAGTGACTTTATAAGTGGTAAAGTCAATGTTAAATAATAAAGTCAAAAGTGACTTTAGACATAAAGTACAATGTGGGTACTTTATTTAATGGGTGAATTAAAAAATAGAAAGTGAGAATTAAATGCACATTTATTCTCATCCCTTGATCTAAATGAATCTAAGCCATTAGATCTTAGGGTTGCCCAAAAGTAATTTAGGGAAACAAAAGGGGGAAAAGAAAAGAGAGACTGCATTCATTCTTCATGAGCAGATTGGAAAAAGGAAGCTGGAAGGTGGAGAAAAGCTCTGAAAGATAAATTTGTTGCAACACGCTGAAGGAGTGATTTCAAGGCAAAGTTGGGCAGAGAAATCAAGGCATAGAAGACAGCAGAAGGTACAGTACGAACAGCATTTAATGTTGTGAGTTGCACGCCATTCAAGAGAAGTTTTTGGAAAAAAATTGAAAAATTTGAACACTCTACATATTTCCAGCTACAAGTGGGCATGGTTATAAAGAAGTTTTGGGCTGAAGCGATAAGTTGTATTTTTCTGTTTTGTTTTGTCTACAAATGTATTTTTCCTGAACTTGAAAAATAAATAAATTTGAAGACCTCTCTAACAGGTTTTTTCCGAACAAGATTGAAGGGGTTTTGCCTGGGTCTAAGTTGACCGAAAATCTGTGTATTTTTATGTGTTGCTGGTCTGTTTATGTCCATATTTATTTTCAGCGTGTGTTGACAGTCTCATGTGTTTTAATCTGAAATTTTCATTTCCAGAATTCTATATGTTGAATGTATGTTTATGGGAAAGAGCATTTAACTGAATGGGAGTGATAAGGTGAAATTAAAGCCTGGTTGGGATTGCAGGAAACTTTTTAATCATCAAATTTTAACATTTTAATGGGTTATCAATAAATGGGCTATCGGTAAATGGCCTATCTGTAAATGCCATATTTTTAACTAATGATGTGGGTCTACACAACATGAGCCCTTGTATGACCCTGTAATGCATGAAGGTAACCCCACTGATATAAAGACTACTGTGTATGCAAATATATATATATATATATATATATATAGAGAGAGAGAGAGAGAGAGTTTATCAGGCAATGTCGCAGGCCTTGCCATTGGGTCGAAGCCAAAATGAGAACTCGGATTACAAAGATCAACTACTTATGAAAAAAGAGCAGATCAGAAAAATCGTGAGTCTCCCTATTTTTCAAATTCCCTCATTCTCTATGTCTTTACCTTCAGTCAGGGTTATCTCCTATATGTCCAAAGATTGGACCAGTAAGAAAAGGACCATGAGGTTCTCCTCCAGAGGCCAGGCAAAATGAACTGACTGGTAAACGATCGACTTGAATAGTCGGGATTAATCAAGGCATGACCGAAGCACAGGCTGTTCACAGATAGTTATTTATGGGAAGAATCCCCGGCTCATAGCCTAATAAATGACATAATAAATAAGACACAGTCGGGGTTGGAATGTGTGCTAGTTTACAGGAGTGAAGACCAAGTGAGGAGTACGTGCTAAAGGTGTGGTTTAAGCTAGAGGATTAAGATACCAAACAAGAATCCCAAGAGTGAGCCTAGGAAAGTTCACAGTGGCCATAACAGGTGGTAAGGTGAGGTTCTATCTCTTTTTACTGAAGGTGCTAATTATGGTTGAAGCATAGCCTTATCTCTTCTGGTTGAAGTATGGTAAGGTAATGGTAAGGTGTGGTAATGGTAAGGCGAGGTTCTATCTCTATTTACTGTCAATAACCCCTGTTCTTGTAGCCAACAAATATTCAACAAAGCCCTGGGCAAGCAATATAGGCACGGACCCATATACTGGGGGGCCTTATTCAAAGCTAGGCAGTCTAAGAAAACTGTCAGGATATGGAGGGAATTTGTTTTTAAAGTCACTTTTACGGTTCATTTTGCGCATTTTTTCTTGCAGATTTTATGTCCATGAGTGATAACTTCCTTCAGCATGCCAATAGAGGGAAAATGAGGTGTTTAATCTGTAGCAAAGATATTTTAATTAGCCGGAAAAAAATTCAAATTTCTGCATTTTTCAATTTCCACCAAGTGTTTGCCAAATTTTTTGAAGTCAACAATTTGAGACCTTGGCCTAGTCATTGCCAAGTCCTATTTCTGAAAAACTGTTATCATGTACTATTATATGTGTGTATATGTATGTATGCACACACTAGTATGAACCTCTGTCCAGTAATTGACAGACATTTTGGGGCAGGAACAAATCATAGGAGTTGTGGTTTCAGGCTGTAGATGACATGAGCACTGCAGAAGTTGTGGCTCACCTAGATATATCACAAAAATTGGATTTTGGTTCAACAAGTTAACCCACAAAACTGGATTGTAATGCCCTTAAACTCTATGCAAAGTCAAGCTCTATGGATGACAAGAAAACAGAGAGGCGAACTTGGGGTTGGAGCAGGATTTTACAACAAATTGTTGTAACTAAATCATAATTATATTGTATACATCACAAGCTTCTATGCATCAGGGGAAATACAAGGAAAGAAGTCAAGCGTAATTGTAGCTTATTTGTAGAGGGATACTATTCTTCTGATTATAAATCAGACATTTTTTTCTCCAAGGGACTATCAGATTTCTGCTGTCAACACCTCACATTACTAAATAATGTTGGCTCTTTGGAAAATGATTGTACAGAGTAGTAAATTCTCTACTGCAGGATACAGAATGTCGCAGAGGATGCAAACTGTCTACAGGCAGGCAGCAAGGAATTAACAGCTGCTGGTGCATCAATTTTGCTATCAGAACAAGCATGGCTCACAGAGAAAATGCTTCGGTTGTGGAAGACAAGGCATTTGGAGGAGCCAAAAAGACATGTGAATTTTCAGTTTGGTGGAAGGCCAAAAGCCATGGAGAGGATACTGAGGATTAAGTATTCTAAAGATGAAGCAAGAATCGCCACCACTGGTAATCAAGTTCTATACCCAACGGAAAGACAAGAGGTTCTATACGGAGTTCTAGATTAATGATTACATTGATAGGAGTTACAAGATTTACTTGGTTAAGTAGAGAAGCTTTCCAGATTCAAATAACACTTGTGTGTCTGAGAAAGAATTGATACAGTATAATAGAAGTGGTTCAAAAGAATTGTTAGTTTGAATTATCACGACCCAAACCGGTCAACCCAAAAAACTGGAACTGGTTTAAAAAAGGACACGCAACCAGTGAACCAAAAAATACATAAAATATTCAAATTTTGATGATATCTTCATGTACAACCATGTAAATCCAAACCATTAGTCACCAAATATGTAAACTTCTCACATATATATCATTGCAAGGATGAATATTGCAAGATGCATGGAATGTAATATAAATCTGAACCAAAAATACAGCCCAGTGAGCTAGCTCGAGTGGTTGAGTGCTTTAAAGCTTCATGCAAGAGGTTTTGGGTCAATCCCCCAGGATGGCATTGAGTGCCTTAAGCTTCATGCAGAAGCTTTTTGGTTGATGCCACAGGTTGGCTGCCTCTGTTGCGTGCCGACACTCAAAGTCCCTGTAGGATCAGGTGCCAAAGTCAGTGCTGACGGGTTTAAACTTTACACTCGCTATCATCCACTGAAGGGAAGTGCCTAAGGGATTCCCTGCAAGGTTTTCCTTGGAGAAAAATGTGAACCAAAATACATTAACATTGGAGCTCTAAATGGCCAATGGAATCCAAAAATAAAAATATTAGAGTCTACAATCAAATCAAGGTTCATCTCTGTTGCATGCCAACACTCAAAGTCCCTGTAGGATCAGGTGCCAAAGTCAGAGCCGATGGGTTTAAACTTTACACTCGCTATTGTCCACTTAGGGGAAGTGCCTAGGGGATTCCCTGCAAGGTTTTCCTTGGGGAAAAAATGTGAACCAAAATACATTAACGTTCGGGCTCTAAATGGCCCGTACAATCCAGAAATAAAAATATTAGAGTCTACAATCAAATCAAGGTTCATCATCATCCAAATGTAGATCCTCTACGTTTTCTACATGGATAAGCTCAGGATCTTGGCTCTGTGCCCTTGAAAGTCTAAAACCAATGTCAGTATTCTGTGGCAGTGGAAATGGCTGCAAATCTCCACAATAAGTTTGTTTGCGATAAAAGAGGGGCATCATTAAACAGATCAAGATTAGGCTTTCATGTAGTTATAAACTTTTAGTTTTTTGTGTTCGTAATTTGATTTTAATTTTGTTGAGGGAGAGAGTCGCAACAATACAAAACTGCTTGAACTGGCTGGTTCTGAGTAGTTTTGGCTTGAACCAGCTGGTTCATACCAATTCAGGGCTATTTCTAACAGGTTCAGGAACAGTTCAGACCAAAACTGGTCAATTGCAGTTTCAGAGACAGGTTCCAACGGAAAGCCTCCCAGAACCAGTCTGACCAACCAGTTTTAACAGTTGCAGTTCATTTCTGATAACACTCCTCTGAATAAGGAGTTTCATTAAAATTACATGAACGGATAGTATGATACTATGATGCACATGCAAAGAGGAGTTCTGGATTTCATCTTGCATAGAAGTTGAGCACTACAAAAGTGAATTATGGCTCAATGAGTTACACTGCAAAAGTTGATTTTGTTGAAAATATAATGAAGGAAGGTCTTTTGGCTTGTGCCTTAGCCAGTAAAGACTTCAAATTGTCTTTCTCTAGCATGAATGTGTATTCATAAGTTAGACTTCAGTTGTGATGAATTGATTTCCAGTTCATTGGAATGATCATCAATAGCTTGTGCGTAGTGTTGGAGCTTCAATTCGTTGGAGCCTTCTTCAGTTAGACTACAGGATGAGGTGGCAGAGACAAGTCCAATTAGCAGGAGTTAAGACTTCAGAGACAAAGTTCAGTTAAGACGAGTTAAGACTTCAGAGACAAGTGAAGTGAGGACGAGTTAAGTCCTCAGTGAACTCGGTTCACAACTAGAGGAAATCAAGGAGTAACTTGAGCCAGCTAACTGAGAGCTAGTCCAAGAGTAACTAAGACTTGCTCTGGTTAACTGGCAAAAGGAACTCTTTGCACTTGTGTGAATAGCCATTCGAACTTGGCCTCCCTGCATGCATCGAAGATCTGCTTAGGAGGAGAAGGATGAGGGCACAATGTTGGATAATTAATTGTCATTGGCAAAATGCATTGATTGAGGAGCAAAGATCAAAGTTTTAATGATGCGGGTTTTATGCACCCTAGTCAACAAGGAAGAAACAACCCAAACCAAAGCTCTTCAAATAACCCTAACAGTTTGGTGTTGTCGTCCTTGACGGGTTTATAGCCTTTGGTTTCCTCCTCTCACGAAGAAGCAACCAGGGAAAATCCTAACCTACACTAACTATATATACCTAAACTAATGTTATATTTCTAAAGCTACGAGTAAATAACTAGTAAATATAGTAAAACTAACCCGGATGCGGGTGACACGTTGATAGAAGCTAGCCACGTGACCGCCACGAGGAGCCTTAGGTGCGAAGGCAACTTGACCTGCGATTAATGAAATCCATTAAACGCGCATTCAATGGCATTCAATGCCATTCCCATCGCCCGAGCTACCAAGGAATTAAGACAAAAGCAGCCAGAATGTCTGGGCGCGGAGAGTTCAGTTTGACAGGCCTGTCTGAACAGGCAAGGGATTTCGACTCTGCTCTGCAAGATAATGTGGGTTTGTGGGCAGAGACGGAGAGTGTGAGTGCGAGTAAGCCCAGAGGCAAACCCAATTTCTGGTCAGGGAAGCAGAATTGCTTCAGAGGCAGAGAGCAGTTTGAGATTTGGTCCCCACTGTTACATTTTATCACGGAAAGGCGAGCAAAGCAAACCCTGTTACAGCTTTACAGGTTAAGGATGCCTCTTAGAGGACATGCTTCGCCGCGTAGAGGTAAGAATCATGGTCAGAGGGGGAACCCTGGTGGCAGAGGCGTTCATAGCCTGCGGCAAGTCTCCCCGTTGGCTTATGCCTCGCCCAGCTCTCCTGGTTCTGAGGATTCCGACTCTGATATTAGCAACTCGGTGCAGACGGTTAAGTTCAAATACTTCCGCCGCACCAACAAGCCAATTGTCTCTACTTTAATCACGGTGGTTTTTACGGAGGAAGAAGGAGAAGAAGGTAAGGGAAAGGGGATTTCTGAGGAGCAGGAGCCAAGCCCCAACAATTCCTCTCAGGGCGGAAGCCAGGAGGAAAGCTCCTACCTACCCTCCTCTCAGAGCAAGCTCGAAGAGGAAAGCACAGGAGTTCATTCTAAGGAGTAGAATGAAGCCCTTCGTGAAATCTGTAGCCTTATGGACATGGAAATTACCAGTTCGGATCAGCATCAGGAGACGGACCCCTAAGCCAAGAAGATGCCTGAAGATGACTAGAAGCCTGCGCGCTTCTTTGGAAGTCGCCTGTATCCTATTCTCCCTCCAGGAATTCTAAGGCTGGAAGACATACCGGCTGGTATGGAAGTAGTGTGTGTGCCGGATCCTGAACGGGAGAAAGCTGAATGGGAGGCAGAGCAGCACGCTGCAAAGCAGAAGGAAACAGAGGACCCGGCGGCAGCCAAGGAGGGGAAGGATTAAGGTACTTCTCCAGCGATTTTGTCTTTGGTTTTGTTACGATGACCACCTGCGCTCAGCCTGTCTATGGTCTTTTAGTTACGTGTGCCACCTGTGCTCCGTCCGGGAAGCGTCCTGCATGCCACCTGCGCTCAGCTTGCCTTTGGTTTTTTGGTTACGTGTGCCACCTGTGCTCAGTCCGGGAAGCTTGAAGATTCTTCGATGTGTGTCATCAATCTAGCGTCCCTCTTCTAACAGGCATCTATGCTTTGTTCAGTCTGTTTCCGTTTATGCATTTTGTTAAATTCCATGTCATTATGTCTAAAACTGTAGACTGGAAGTGTAATTGTGAGAATAGGCACTATGTCAACGCCTGTAAACACAAATTTTGGTTGGGAAAACTTGATAGAGAGCTGTTCATACGCTCTCAGAAGTTTCGACCTCTTGTATATATTTTTTTCATTTTCTTAATATAAGTAGTTTAGCATTTGCCCAGACCAAACAAAAAAAAAATAATAATATATATATATATATATAGTAAAACTAAACTATTAATTGTACAAAAAGAATATCAGTTAAAGAAAATAATATACAAGAATCAAATGATGGTTAGCAATATCAAAATTTATACAAATAATTATAGTACGTTACAGTAAAGACCAGAACACAAACGTGACTGGTACAAAGGAATAAAAACGTAATTATGTACAGAGAGATGAAAACAGAATTCCTATATTTTAATTTATATATGAAATTATAAATTTAAATTTAAACTAAAAAAGACAATCCTTAATATGAAAGAAAAGACAGATAGCTCCTAAAACGCAAACCTCTTATCTTTTGAAAAGATGCAGATCAGATTGTATCTATTCTAATTATTAACATCAAGAATAAATGCAAAAGAAACTAATTAATGCGATCTAATTCTATTACTCAGCCGAAATGTATAGGGTTACTGTAACAATTTCATAAAAGAAACATTCATCCAATTACTCATTTATGAATAAAACCAGTAAGAAAATAATTGAAATGAACATATAGCACAAAAATTACTACAACAAATTAATTCAATTCAAATAGTGAAAACAACATAATCTAGGTTCTAAATTATTGGGATAAAACCACAGAAACCTAGACTAGATGTATGCCCAAATTAGTAATTAGTCTCAAGACACAAGTCATTGGAGAGTATACTTATTGAATAAAAACAGATACGAATTGAACTTGTTGACCACTACGTGTCAACAACCCATAGCAGTACACCCCCTTTTTCGCAAAAGGGATAGCGCCTCATCGATGTGTTCATGTCGTTCAGCTATCGTCATCAGCCTCATCTCCAAGATGTTTTAATGTAAACACATTCTGCATGTATATGATATAAATAATCTCAGCAGATCCGTGTCGTGTATGTAACGGCCTAGGTAAACCTACTTTTCTGGTGACGATCTACATTCTGGGAGGTTTTTTGTCTCACCAATCCATTCTCGGATGGTCGGCAGAGTTTTCCTTCAGTCTTACCCCAAAGCTGGAATGGATTTGTCACTGGGATCATAGGCAAGTCCTAGTGTTCTAGATCGAGTCTATGTAAAAGTGATTTGGGAATAATCCTAACTATTTTGTTAAGTTATTTTATTACAAATTGTTTGGTTTGTTGGATTACATGTGTCGCGGAAATGGGTAGTCTGTGAGGGTCTATTACAAATGGATTTTCCCCCTTGAAATGTAAAAAATATAAAAATCATGATGTAAAGTGTCTTAAGGGTTGGAAAAATAATTTATCCCCTCATACATTAATTAATTAAAGTTTCTAGCCAAAAAATAATTAAAATCCTAAGCCAAGAATTTAATTAATTATAGGTCCTAGATAAATTTAAATCGCCAAAAGCAAAATTCGTCGATCCTTAAAAATTAAATTTTAAGAGGCCCAGAGACTAAAGTAAATTAATTATTTTGATAAATTTTAAACCTTTGATCCCTAGGGTTAAGTCAAAATCAAAATTTTGGAGAATTTAATTCAAAATTTTAATTTTGAGTTAATTAAAATGCATTTTAATTGAAAAATTCGAATTTCCCCAAATATTTAAATATTTCGATAGATGATATTAAAAGGAATTTTAATCTTCATCAACGGTCGAGATTGCGTTGACGAGGATCACTTGAACTAACCATTAGAAGATTTATCTTTAAATAGAAAGTCGTTTTTCAGTCGATTTATCCGATCTCTAAGTAGTGTGCTAAGCAAAAAGCTCGTGTAAATTTTTCCTGGATAATAAAGAAAAACTTTGGGGTTAAATTTCGCTGGTGTTACTCTTCATGGAAACACTGTATTGTTTTCATGAATAAATTATTTTTTTTGCCATTGATGATAGCTTCTGAAGAGTGATTTGAGTACAGGTATCTTGCTCAGTCATTGGGGTTTAAATGATAATTCAATTTTTTTATGTAATAGCACGTATCTCTAATAATCTCAATTTTATTATCATTTTCTCGCTCTACTGTAATAGCTAGATTGAGTTTTGCAGAAAAAGCTTGATTTTTATATCCTCGGGCGTTAAAGGAAGTTTTCAGTTGGATCAGCCAACTCTCAATCTGTGTTTTCTGAAGAGCCCAGCAAAATTAGCTCTGGGCTTATCATAACATTTTATGTGTATATACACTAAGGGTTTTGAGTTAAGCACCTCCCTTAAAATTTAAAAATTTAATTTGTGCGGGAAATTGATAGATCTTGCTATTGAAAGCCTTAGATTATCAAATCTGATAACAGAGTTGTACTCATACTACTTAGATCTGATAGATCTACCATTCTTGTGCATAGATCTGTAGATTTTTTTTGCTTTTCTAATTTGGTTTTCTGGGGTTTTATTTATTTTTTTGTATATCTAGGTTCTAGGTGTTTTTGTTTTCAGGTACAAGTTGCATATCTGAAAGCAAAGATTGATTTGAAGCCGGATCTAGGCCCTGAAGGGTAAGATCTGGCCTCAAAATCATTTTTGCAAGGATATTATCCAACTTTGCTGCAATCCAAGGGTTTGAAAAAAAAAATCTGAAAATTTTTTATAAGGGTTTCAGTTATAATTAGAAGCAAAAGTATGACATTTAAACAAAATTTCTAGGAAATTTTCTTAGGTTTTTTTTACTACCATTTTTTTTCCCTGCTACCGTATTGAGCCTCCAGAAAATTTCGGATTTTTTTTGTGTTCTCTGTGTTTTGGGGTTTCTAAAAAAAATTCGAAATATTTTTGCTACCTGGGGTTTTCCGTTTGCTGCTGCAATCTTCTCCCTTTCATTGCAAATTTTGAATCATTCGCTGCTCCACTCACCAGCAAGTTTGTTCGAGTTCCTAACCTGCAAATCCATGTAGCTCCATTCTTGCTGTCCGTCGAGCATCCTTCCTCCCACGTCCAGCTCTCCTTTGAGCGTTCTACTCTCCTAACCCACGTCCCTCTCTGCAGCTCCCTCTCCTTCTCCCATCGGCATGTCCACAGCCCTCCTCTCCATCCATCTCAAACCTGCAAGCTCCAATTCCTTCCACCACCACACCTGCACAAACGACAAACCAAACACTTCGATTTTTCCCTTTTATTTTTATGTGTGTGAGTTAGAATTAGGGTTCGATTTCATTTTTTCTTTTTTTTCTTTTTTCTTATTTAAACTAAACTTTGGGTTAGACTCATTTCATTTTAATATTTCGATTTTTTTTGTTTATTGTTTTTCGATTTCTTTTTTTTTATTTTCTGATTTAATTTTACGTGTGTTTTACATTTTTTCATTTTTTTTATGGTTTTGATTTTATTTTGATTTTCATTTAAAAAACATTCAAAAAACATAAAAATTTCTAAAATTTTAAAAATTAAAAGATAATTTTTGTTAGATTATCCTGCATGCTAAAGTTTTGAGCATTCTTAAACTAATTGTTCATGATCGTCACTTTGCCACATTTATAAATTTGCTCTGGATAACTTGTTTTTTTTATTTAGTCTATGGTAATTCAAATTAAAGGCACTGGTCTATAATCAATTTTATCTTATGGTTGTGTTTTATTTTAATCTATCTATCTCAATTGACCAAGACTTGTTCTAAGTTCATCAAGTTGTTCATCCTTAAAATCTCCTAGAGCCTGTGTTCCATAGAGTATCCTCATCCATTCACCTTAGGGACTAACCCCCTTGACTTGTCTAGGAGAGAGTCTAAACGGAGTAAGGATTAGTGTGACAGCCCTTACTCTGAGTGTTGTTGTGGTGCCTAGACACTTTGTGCAAAAACAGAACTAATATAAGACGGAAAAGAAATGTGTTGATTTTTTAACTATTTAGAAAATAAAACCATACAAACAATAGTTACTATCCACTGTATCATGAGGAATCAAATCACACAAAAGGCAGAAGACGATAGATAATAATGACAATGGAACAATTTAAAACACAATACGTAATTCACTGGATAAAACCAAACCTTAATACTCAAAGTGTAATTTAAAAATATCCACAGTCAGATACAATTTAAAACATTTCCTTTCCAGAGTTTCCCTCTACAATACCACAGGTACCCCCCTTTTTATTACAAATAGGAGGCTTATATAAAAGTATTTTTACTATCTCTGTCTAAAAATAAACTCAAATTGAAAGTGTCTTTTACAAAAAAATAAACATTGTTTGTTCGGCCTATGGTTGTATCCAAATGGATAAAAGAAAATCAACAAGATAACTAACAAGAATCCTTTTGCCAGTGTACATAGCAGTTGGAGGTTATCCACAGCGATCCACTCCACGAAAAGTGATAACAGTGTTTCGACCAACACGAAAACCTGTGCCAAGATTAAGAAAACGAAATTACCATTTGACATAATCAGAAAGAGGGTTGTCAGATAATCAAAGTAACAACCTTCTAAATTTAACAATAAGAATTATAATAGTAACATACCTTGACATCTCCAAAAGTTGGAACATAAATAACAATAAAACCTTTATTTAGAAAATTAGAAACATTCAGATTATCAAGATTTGAAGATATTGTGATTTTGACCCGTGATGACTTTACTATAATGTGCATATCGGAAGTCAGTGATTTTGCTTCCGAACTAGAAGATTCATGTTGCGTTAGGTTTTCCTTAACTAATTTGGATGACTTGAGTTGGTTGTTTTTCTGAATGAGCTAAGTTATTCATTGTCCCAGGCAAGGAATAGTCATCACATACCGCTGATGCCAGTACATATCTAAAAGAGTTTCAGAAGCAACTTTTCCAGAATCGTTGATAACATCAGGTGTATTCTTTTCGTTATCAGAAAAACTCAAGCTTTCTCGAGTCTTGGGCTTGGTCTTTTTATGCACATGCTCTGCATTAGCTTCAAGATCAACAAATATCTCTTTAGCCGAAGGGCTCTTTCACCTATTTCGCCTTAGCCTAGATTGTTTTCTTTGTAATTGTTAAGCTTTAACATTAGACTCAAGATTTTGTTTACACTGGTTGTTTGTTTCTTGACATGCAGGTTTTGTATTAGGGCCAATATCCGACTTGCCTAGATTATCAACCTATTTCTTAGATTTTGGTTTTAATTCAATATGACAAAACATAGCGTCATTTACCATGCTCCTAGTGACACAAACCAATGGAGTTTCAGGGTTTTCATCCCTATGATCGCTAGAAAACTCGAACTGTTGTTCAGGGCCAAAATATTCAAAGATATTCACCTCATTGACCTAAGCATCAGGTGGAGCCGAAACTGGAGGAGAGTTAAGTGGAGTCTTTGGTGCAACATCACGCTGACCCGACTGTAGGGTTTCTTGAAAACCATTTGACTGACTTTAGACAAATAGTGTCTAACCAAAATACATATAAGAGCAACCTATCTAGGTCTAGATCAGACTGATAAATTTTCACCATCTTGGCTAGACTCTTATGCAAGAAATAGGCTGAATCAAGATCATAACTGAGAAAAACCATCAACATTCAGATGTGATATAAAAACATCAGGGTATATCAACCCTCACAAGTTATGTAATAGCATATTAAATATAGCAAATATCTCCATTTCGATTTGAGATAGTCCACAGGGATACCTTTTATGCAGTACCCCTCGTTCTTGTTTTGTAAAAGCTTTCGCCATGAGATGTCTCAAATGGGACAGTTCTTGGACCACTGTTCACCCTTTGTGGAAAGGGAAGTAGTTTTGGGCAGAAAACTAACATCAACCTCGATTTCCAAATCACCCAACTTAGCTCACTTTCCATTAAAAGTGGAAGTGAAAGTTTTGACAATGCCATTTTTAAACCCTCGGAACTGTTGTATATGTGAAAATTCCCTTGAAATGCAGCAACTGGAAATATTTCTTCTAATTGATAAATTAATTATGAAGTTTATTTTTTTATAGCAAAATAACAAAATATTCACACTTCAATTTCTTCACCATAAAAAATATTTGCGGAAGCAAAAATAGGAATTGAGAAATGCTAGCACAAACACAAAATCAACGTGGTTGTTTTTGGACAAAAGTCCCTGGAAAAACCCAATGTGGGAGAACCAGAGCAGCAACTGAGGGTTTATTTTATTATGCAACAACTGAGGGTTTATTTTATTATGCAGCAACTGAGGGTTTATTTTACTATGCAGCAGTCAATTTTGATTACAATCTTTGGAAGCTCTGTTGACTATCCAAATAGCAAGATTTGACAGAAAATATTTGGAGATAAGGCTCTCTCCCTCCACAAGCAAACCTTGTCCTCTAAAAATTGGTCGTCCAATCTCTGCGCAGACCCTCGCGACTTCTGATCAATCCGCGCAACTGTGCTGGGAAAACCTGCACGATCCTCGCAGTTGTACTGGGCAAACCCATGCGGCCCTAATCTACGCCGTCAGAAAAATTTGCACGACCCTTGTGACTAATCTGGGCTAGTTGCGTCATAGAATACTTCAGTCACTCTCTTTCTGCCTCTCTAGAACTGGAAATCCTCCTCTGGGTCACTGTCTCTACCCCTCTAAGACTTGCTACTCAATCTCTCGAACTGTCTAGATCATTGAGTATCTGCAAACGTTCTCCATCTACCCATAGACTCCTTATAATCTCCAGTTGGGACTACAATGGTCAAGATTAAATCTTAATTAATGATTGAGATCATCTCTAAGTCGATTTGTGCGAGTCTCTAGAGAATTCACCCCTTTCACAATTAATTACTATTAATTAACCCCTTTTCCTAAGTTAGGAAAAACTGAATGATGCCTAATTAATTTAATTGAGCCATTTCTAGGTGGAATTTCCATAAATTATTTATGGGTTTTAGAGAACTCATGTGTTTTAGCCTCTCCACAAATTTTTGAGACTAGAACACCTCTGATGCTACAAAAACTAACAGTATAAACGGCCATTAGCCAACTTGGTGGACGAGGAATGGGTATTCATCATAAATCTCAACAAAGTCACTCCCTTCCAGTTTCATTCTAATGACAAACATGGGTGTTTATGAAAACGAATTCTGAGCTAGGGCTTAGTTTGACAGACCGGAAACATGCGTACAAAAGGTCAAAATCTTGCCAATTTGCAGAGAGATCGGGAAATACACAAAGAGAAATGAACACCAGAGGTAATGGTGAAATGAAAAACCAACACAACAATTCAAAAGGTTACATCGCGCAGTTTTGAGAATGTACCATATTTCAATCATTTTGGAGGGAATGTTTTAATGTTTTGCAAATCGAGTTATAATTACGAGTTATGGTGTACACATGTGTCGAAAGGTGAGAGTGCCAAATAAGAAACACAACATCCAAAGTAAATCATACCCAATCCACCTCGCACCACCATATATAACTCGGGATATGGAAACGATACATATCAAAGTAGGATGTTTAATCATGATGAAACATTATATTATCACATGAGTCTTATTATAAGCCAAACATGATATAGGCATAGTTTCAACAGAAACTCAAAGTCATATATTCGAATGAACCATATAAGTCATGACCAATGTAATAAACATTAAAATATGCACCAAAACATATACCCATCAAATGATTTGAAACAGTGCATAGGTCAAATATAAAGGTTTTAAAAATCATTCACCAAAACTTATAATCTGATATGAATATACAATATGCACTCATAATAATATATAACCAAACTTTGGACCAAAATATAAGATAAATATTGCTATACAGTATGAAAGGTCTGGATCAAGATCAATGTGAATTCTTAGGAATGAAATGACATCAAAGCACAAGTTATCTAGTCATTACAGAATCAAATAAAAAGACTAAGTGCTAGTAACAAATATCAAATTTTGGTTAAGACCACATAACTAGATTCACCATGATCCAGATGATAACCAAAACAAACAAAAAAGTTCTTTATCAATCAAATGAAAAACAAAACATAAACAAAAAGAGAGGGGGCCCATATCATTTCCAAAATGAGAAGGGAATTGGTTGGGCTACCAACAAGTTCGAAGAGCAAGCCAAGACTAGTTTTCGGCGGGAAACATTTGTGCGCAATCCGAGATCTAGAGGTAGGGCCAAAAAGCATCTTCTTAAGGCCAAGAGTAGTGATCAAGGAGAAGGTTGAAAGCAATGATGAAGGAGCAAGGATTAGTGAGAACCTTCTTAGAGGCTATTTGTTGGCTACAATAGCAACATATTGAATTTGTAAAAGATCTATTTGCTCAAAGAACAATCAATAAAAGCCCACAACAACAAATGCAAGTTTTCCCATTTGGGTTTCCTAGGTAAAACACTAGCATCAAATTTGTGTGTGGATGTGTTTTTATATCAACTATTTTCCGCTGCATGTTGAATGTTAAGAAATTTTGTATCTTGGTGAAAGTTAAACTCGTTTTAGTTTTCAATTGCCTTGATTTTTCAGTAAATTCAAAGTAGTTGCAAAGTTTCAAGAAAATTAACACGGTATCAAAGCCACACTCTATATAAAAACCAACACCGGGATTGTTTAGTCAATGAAGAGCACAATTCAGTCAGTAGGCTTGTGCTAGAGTTTGAAGAGCAGTATTTTGGATAGCGGTGTCTCATTCCAAGGACTAAGGGCACATCACTGTTTAGAGGGAGCCTCTAATTTCTGCTCATGGAGGGAGCGGATTTCAATGGTGTTGGAAGATAATGGGGTGCTAGAATTTGCAAAGAACCCACAAACTACGCCTGCAAATGCCCAACAATTGATCCATCATAACAAGAATGACACCAAGGCCAAGAGGATCATTCTTGAGGAGGTCAAAAGACCATATTATCCCTCATCTCCATGGGAAGATGACATCAAACAATATGTGGACGGCCATCTTGGCTTTGCATCAAGGATCCAGTGATGTAAGGAAGCTTGCCTTGAAGGACAAGCTAAGAAATATCTAGATCAGCGAAGGAGAGCCCATCATTACGTACCTTTCCACATTCACCCAGGTTCGGGATGAGCTAACTGGAGTGGGTGAGACTGTAGCAGACAAATACCTTGTGAGTCTTGTGCTACTGGGACTTCATAACTCTAGAGAGAATTTCCAAGATGCAGTCAAGTGGCACAGAGAATCTTCCCAACTAGGAAAGGCAGTTAGGAGACTACATCCAAGAAGAAATTTGGAGGGGGGCGAACGCTGGAATTTCAGTGAAGACTAGAGGATGCTTTCACACGCAAGAAGCTTGATGTTTCTCACTTCTGCATCTTTGGGGCAAAAATTTACTGCCATGTGCCCAAAGAGAGAAGGAAGAAGCTAGAGTGCACTACTGAAAAGGGAATTTTTGTGGGTTATTGTGAGACACCTCAATCATACAAGGTGTACGTACCATCCATCCATCAATCACTTTCCTTCTTGGTTTGTCATGTCATTGCTTCATGGAAAGTGACTATCAGGGTTTGCGTCATCTTGGCTACTACTTTGTCATCTTGTCCATGCTTCGGAATAATCTTCTCAAGGATGCTTTATTGTACTTGCTTGATTACATGTTTTGACCTAGTAGCTCATCATGACTTCATCTTGATATTGCTTCAATATTGCCTTTTCTTGTGTTGGATGGTCTCTTCATCACAACATCTCTGTAGAGTAGAATCAGTTATCTGCACCTTTGTATCTCCAAGGCCTTCATAGGTGTCAAGGGTCCTTTCTTTCTTTATCAAAGTTGTCCTGCCTTCTTTCAGGAGATATCTTTCAATGCATTTTGTCAGATAGAGATTCTTGGTGATCATGGTGTTCTTCACATGCTTGATCTCTTTCTTCATTTGCTTCTTCTTAGATAGATAGGTCAAGCATCTAATGCTTCTGCATTCCTTCATTGCTTGCTTTTTAGACTTGTCGACATTTCTTCTTGCTTCTTAGTCAGGAATCTTATGCTCCTTATGTGAGCACATTCCTTTGTTGACCTTCATTACATCGTGGTACATGCCTTCGAGCATGTTCTTGGTGAAAGATATTCTTTCATGCTTGATCATGTTATAGAACTATACCCATGACACAATAATATACAAATGATAACATGACCTAAACTTTGATACATACATATCTCATCTTGATTCTCCATTGATCATCCTGTGGTGTGGCCCTTCATGCTTCATCTTAGATTGCCTGCATATCATTCTTTTCTTGAAACCCATGAATGGGATTCCCAATGAGACCTTTGGTCCATGAACCTTCTTTTGAAGATTCCATCATAGGATCTTAAAGATCCTTGCCTTGCAAATGTTTCCTTTCTTTTGATGATGTAGGTCTTCTAAGATTCTTATCATGATCAATTTTCTTTCATCATGTATGAGGTCCTATACTAGGTATGCTTCTTCTACATGAATATCCTGAGCTATATCTGCCATGCTCCTATATTCTAGAAGATATTTCTACTTATGCATTTTTGTTCTTATCATAAATGCTACATCTACATGAGTATCTAGGACTCTATGTACATTATGCTACTAGCTTCTAGAGGATGTTTCTATCCATGCAATTTTAATTTATTCCTGCATGCTCCTATCCTACTCAAAACTTTGAAAGAAGTCTAGAAGTAAAGAGTTTGACCTAGTCATAGTAGAGATTTGGAGGATCTTCCTTCTTTTGCTTCTTTACTTCTTTCATCTCTTGAGTTAAGTGATTTTTTTCCCTTTGTTCTCCATAGAGACCACATTGCACTGAGAGTGGTTGCTTCCTTCTTGGCATCTATGCTAGATGTGAAGTTTCCCCACTCCTCAGGTAGAGCATTGAGTACTATAGTTGGCATCTCTCTGTCAGACATGACTTCCCCAAGCTCTTGAAGTTGATCTCTCATTTCAGAGATTTTCATGAAGTAGGGAGTTATTCCTTGTTATCTTCATCTTGTATAATTCATTTCTCAGAGATATAACTTCTCTGGTTGTGGATACCGAGGATAGCTCTCCTAGCTTATCATAAATTTATTTCAATGTCTCAAACATGGAGACATAAGGAATGAGAGTCTTTGATTGATTCTATCAAAATCCTTTAAGCTCTTGTCTCATCCTTCTTGTACTTGACTAAGGCTTGAGTCTGTTCCTTAGCAGGGATAATGATATTCCTTTTGACATGCTCTAGGAGTTCATTCTCCTTGAGTAGTAGATCAGTCCTCTTCCTCCATGCAAGAAAGTTATAGTACCTAATAATTTATTGCTTTCCTTGCAAAAAGACATTTGAAATATATTCAAAAGGGGGCATGTACTTACTTGATAGATTTTGAGATGTAATGGATTTGCTTCCTCCTTGAAGGCTTGATGGCTTGTCTTTCCTGGATCTTGATGTTCTTCAAGTTGCCTTCTCCAAGTGGACTGGATCTTGATGTTCTTCAAGTTGCCTTCTCCAAGTGGACTTGCTTGGTGATGAGGATTGCTTGAAGACTTGTAGCTTGATGTAGGTCCTGCTTCAATCTGCTCTTCTTTGTAGGTATCTTTATACAAGGCTCCTCTTCTGGCTTTGTAGACCTCTTTGATGAATGTTGGATTGTAGACCCTTCTTGTTCTTGAAGTGATTGAGACTTCTAGGTTTGATGCTTCAACTTTGAAGATGCTTCCCCTTGATGAGTGTTCTTGAGTTGCCCTTTCCTTGATGTGTCACCAAAGCTCTAATACCATGTTGAAGAGTCTAGGGCAAAGTAGTGTAGAGTGATTCTTCGTTATTTGATAACAATTTGTGGAATCTTTTTACTTTTCTTGTTAGCTTATTCTTCTTCTTCTTATTAGTGCATATGTGTGTACTTCATCAAACTGCTACCAAAACATAAAAACAGGAACACAAGATGTTGGCTCTCTGCCAGGGCCAAAACCTCTCTACTCTTGGGAGGAAAACCCTTTAGTGAATTTCTCTTATTGAAGCTTCTATTGATCAATGCCAAACCCTAGACCCCTGACTAAGAGATCCTCCAAGCACAAGTCAAGTCTTTACTCCTTTCTGCACCTTATCCCTCAGCACTTCTTCTGGCACTTTGTCTTCCAATCAGAGTCCTTTCACCTTAGAGAGATGGGTTCCTTCGCTAGGCTTGGGAGTCCTTGGAGACTTGATCTCTCACCCAAACAAAGGATTGTTAGCTACTAGCATACCCTTAGTGCAAATCGCACATGTGATTGTTTCTAGCCCTAGAAACAGTCCTTCATACTTCAGTTTTTTGCTTCCTTAGTTCACTTGAGAGTCCTTCTTACACACTGGAGTAGGAGGCCTTTATAGGCCTAGTTACCAGACCAAACCATAAAGAATATACCATTGTAATTTCTCTACTGATCTAGCCACAGACTGTCCCTCATTCCTTCGCACATGTGACTGTTTTATGCCCTAGAAAACAATCCTACACCTTCGTTGTCCTTCCTTCTTTCTTCGCTGCCCTAACATATCTTTTCCTTGGCCTGTCTTCGTCCTTCTTGTTCTCTTTCTCATGCGGATTTAAAAGCACAATTGTCGCATTCTAATTGGAATGGACAGCCTCTATAAATAGAGGATTGTCCCTCCATTTAAGCCGACTTGTCTACCTGTCTTTAGGCCAACTTGTCCTCTAAGATGTAGGCCGACTAGGAGGGTTGTTTGTAGACTGATTTGGAAGGCCTTTGGTGGCTGATTTGCTGAGCAGACTTCACACATTTTCCATGGTGGTGTAAAACACTTGAAGGAGCTTCTTGAAGGTGTCCTTACATAGGATTCGACTTGACTTTGGTTGGAGGTTTCCCTTTGACTTTAATAAATATTTATACATAGCGTAACATGCCCTTAAGGCCTTCAATATTTTCTCTTGACTATTTGACTCACCTATAGCACTTTGACATGTGCTAGACCTACTTCAATGAGCAAGAAACTCATTGATACATATTATAAAAATAATATTTCTTTTCTTGAATAAGTACAAATATCAAAAGTACATCTATGAAGACCGAACCTAGTTACACTTCCTTCAACAGGAGTGAGGCTTGAGGGCTTCACAAATGTAGATTGGGCAGGGAGCTCCACAGATCGAAAGAGTACTTTAGGTTGTGTCTTCAGCATTGGGTCAGCGGTTATTTCCTGATTCAACAAGAAGCAGAGATCAGTTGCTCTCAGTTTAGGAGAGCCCGAATACACGGCTATTAGCTTGGCAGCATGTGAAGCCATCAGGATGAGGCAGTTGCTTGTGGTCCTTCCAGGTGGGAGTTGAAGCCCACCGTAATTTACTATGACAATCAGAGTTGCATTAAGCTCTTTGAGAATCCATTTTTTCATGACCGCTCCAAGCACATCAAGATTAAGTACCATCATCTCAGGGAATGTGTGCAAAAAGGGATAGTAAAGCTATCATACATTCCCACAAATGAGCAGGTTGCAGATATCTTGATGAAGGCCCTAGTCAAATGCAAGTTCATGTTCTTTTTACATAGGTTGGGGGTTGTACAAAATCAATTCCTCGTTAAGAGGGAATGTTGAAAATGTAACAAAGGAAGGTTTTCTGGCTTGTGCCTTAGCCAGCAAAGACTTCAAATTAGCCAACAATGACTTCAAATTGTCTTTCTCTAGCATGAATGTGAATTCATAAGTTAGACCTCAGTTTTGATGAGTTGATTTCCAATTCACTAGAAGGGTCATCAATAGATTACATGCGTCGTGTTGGAGCTTCAGTTCGTCAGAGTCATCTTCAATTAGACTATAGTATGAGGTGGCAAAGGCAAGTCTAGTTAGGACGAGTTGAGACTCTAGCGACAAGTTTAGTTAGGACAAGTTAAGACCAAGGTTGCAGGAGAGCAACTGCCCCCCCCCCTCGCATCACTCCCGAAGTGCACTCTGAACGGGAGCGAATCGGGAGCGACCCGGGAGCACGCTCCTGCAAAAACAAATTCGCTCCCTGGTTTTTTCGCAAAAAAATTGTCAAAAAAATGTTCCAAACGCAAATTTTTTTCAAAGAAACAGGAGTTTTTAGTAGGGCAACCTAATATTCAAGCTTATGGCCCTAGTATTGATATGCAATTCACGATAATGTTAAATTCTTAAAGTAAAAGTGATTTAAATAAATTTTTAACATTACCATGAAATGTCAATATGGCATTAACTGAGATGTCAATATTCTTGAGATGCCTGGTTCCAGATGATGATGCCATGACTCTTGGTGGTTGGTTGACTAAGATAACATCAATGAAGAAGTACATGAATTAACTATGATGTTACCAAGTGCCAATCATGTGCCTTGATTGATGATCTAGATCCTAAGTACCAATATACAACCTCATAATGTGAAGGATTATACTTGATGAAGCCATACTTTTGATGATGTCATACTCTTGAAAAACCACACTTAATGATGGTACTTAATGAAGGTTGGAAGATTAGATAATGACATAGAAGATCTCATTTGATGGTTGGAAGACTATCTTACTATCTTGGAACTTTCCTAATTAATAAATGTTACACTATGGTTGGCGACATATCACTGCACTATTATTGGATACATGATGCTACACTATCATGGTGACATGGATGAATAACAAACACTATGGTGAAAAACTTAGAAGCCCTAATGACCTCTTGTTGTCGTAATCACTCTCTACACTAAAAATTTCAAAGAGCAGTCACAATGAAAAATATTTTTTGACACCTTAGAGGCATCTTTCCACAACGAGACTGTTAATTTTAGGTAACAATGGTATGTTCTATGCTTAAGAGCAATTTACTTCAATTTATTTATTAGCCCAATATTAATATCCAGTTTAGCAATCACATCAGCATGATAGTAAAATGCAGATAGAACATAAACATAAACAATAGAAGACAAGCCAAAACAAGAGGATACAAGATGCGGCGCTGGCCAGGGACAAACCCCAATGTGGGGAAACCCTTGATCAATTCTTCTTATAGTCTTCAATAGTTCAGCAGAGAGAGATAGTACAATTTACAAATCTAATAATTTTTTACAGCAGCAAAAAGCCCTAACCAAAAAATTCAACACTGATCAAACAGGGCAGGATTCTTCCTTTAATCAGCTCAGTCAAACCCAGTCAACTTCAGCCTCCAACAACAAGCCTAATCAGCGCAAAACAGTCCGAAAAGGTCTAGTCAAAAACTAGTCAACGAAAGTCAACTTGCACCGAGCCCTAGGGCAATCAACGCTAGTCAAAGGAGAGGCCATATTGCCTCGATTTTAGTGCCCAAATTTGCAGCCTACTAGGACAGAGATACCTCACCCAAACCGCAATCAAAACAAGTCAACAGAGTCAAACAACAATCCTGCAGCTTGTTCAACACAGGTCAATGCAGTCAACAGAATTCGTCCTTCTTCCTTCGCACATGTGAGAGACAGCTACCCAGATTTGTGTACCCAATCACAAGAGGAGAGAGAGATGATGAGATGAGATGATGATAAAATGACTTGAGGTCTCCTCCTTTTATATGCAACGTTGAGGATGAGTTGGAGGTTTGAATCCCTGTTTTGCTTGTTGGCCGACCTTGACAATTTGTCCATAATCAAAATAAATTCATAACTTCATTTGTACATATCGGAATCAGATGATCTTTAGATCAATCCTACACCTCTCGGAGATAGGAATCCAAGAAAAATATCAATTGTCATAAATAAGATGACTCATGTGGAGTTTGGCCCTAGTTGCCAATTTTAACACTCCCTCTCAATTATGGAGAACTCAATCTGCTAATCTGTACTATCTCTGCCATCAATGCACTACTTTGCATTGCTCTGCTCTGCTCACAGGGGATTCACTGGGGAGAAATATCATACCACGTGGGTTCATATTGGGGGATATATATTGAGGAAAAAATGACAATATATTGGGGGATATATAGGGGGTAAAGGGTTTTTATATTGGCAAATATAAAAAATGGAGCTTAAAGTTAATGAAAAATATAAAAGGGGTATAAAAAATGTTAATGAAAAAATAGATACCTACAATATCTAGTGAAAGTAGGGGTTTTTTAAATTGGGAAGTTGTATTGAGTTCATATTGGTAGGGTGTTAAATATGTGATTTTTAAAGGGATTTTCCAATATGTAGTCAGATTAAGGGTATTGTTTAATAAGCCACAAACACACGTGATATGTCATAGGTTCACTGAGTGAATCCCCTGTGGCTCTGCTGAACTATGAAGAAGAAGAAATGGTCGACAATGTATCATACCATTCTCTACTAACCCGAAATCAGTCCCAGATAAAAGAGAGTGTCTCATACCACTCTTACTGACCCGAAGTCAGTTCCAATCAAAAGAGAGTGTCTCATACCACACTTACTGACCCGAAGTCAGTTCCAATTGATCCTAGATCAATATCGGTCATCCTAGCATAAGGAGTACAATAGTACACGATGCATCCATCACTAGTACTATGGTCCCTATCCTCATTTCCCTACTCATTGGCCAAATGAGAGGTACTTCCCATGAGTCCCAGACTGCAGGGTTAGGATGTCTCAGTAGGAGAAAGATGAACCACTCATCCTGCCTGCATGTCGCCAGGGGTATCACAAGGGAAGACTGAACCACTCACCCTGTACATAGCAAACAACTAGGGGAAGTCTAAACCACCCACCCTATGGTTGCTTATCACTCCAAGAAGTAACCCAAGCCCCTCGGAGCTCCCAAAGCTCAATGTCCATATCATACAGGACCCTCACAAGCAGGTCTCTCCACGACTCCAAGTCGTTCTCGGAAGGCTAAGAACTTGACCTTCCCCAGGGGCTTTGTTAGAACATCGTCGACCTGCTTATCAGTCCCAATGTGATGGAGCCTTATTGCTCCTCATTGTACCATATTCCAGATAAAGTGGTAACTGATATCTATATGCTTGGAGCGATCATGAAACACAAGATTCTCTGATAATCGAATCCCACTCTAGTTGTCACAGAGGATCACAGTGGTACCCAGCACATGTCCAAACAACTCACTGAAGAGTTGCCTCAACCAGACAGCTTCACAGGAGGCCATACTAGCAACTATGTATTCGGCCTCAGCTGTGCTCAAAGCAACCGATTCCTGCTTCTTGCTCATCCAAGATATCAAAGCAAAACCCAAAGAAAAACAACATCCAGAAGTGCTCTTGAAATCCACCACACTGCCAACCCAGTCAACATTAGAATAACCATGCAGCCTCACATCTCCGGCAATGTATCTCAGTCCATGAGTGATTGTGCCCCGAAGATATCTTAGAAGATTCTTGGCACCAATCCAATGATGAGGCTCAACCATATATTGGCTCAATGTGTTAACTGCAAAACATATGTCCGGACGGGAATTCACCAAGAACATTAGTGCTCCTATGAGTTGACGATACTCGGAAGCATTTCCCAATTCAGGTCTGGTAGCACTACCACATAACTTCTTAAAGTTAAGTTCCATCGAGGTAGTCACAGGCTTGCAGTCTACCATCCCAAATCTTTCCAATATCTTCCCAACATATTTTCCTTGAGAGAGGAAAATTTTACTTGGCTTTTGCCAGACCTCCAACCCTAGGAAATAGTGCATCAGTCCTAGGTCCTTCATCTCAAATTCATAAGCCAACTCCCTCTTACATTTGTGAATGAGAGGGTTTGCACCTGTTAGAAAGAGGTCATCCACATAAAGTACCAGAATGAGATGTTTATCATTTTCAACCTTAAAGTAAAGGTTCGGATCGACTTCACTTCTAATGAATCTTAACTTCATCAGATAGCTATCAATCCTCTCATACCAAGCCCGAGGTGCTTGCTTCAAACCATAGAGAGCTTTCTTCAACCTGCATAAATAAGATTCTCGGTCATGAACCTCAAACCCCTTGGGTTGTTCCACATAGACTTCCTCTTTGATTGAACCATGTCAGAAAGCGGTCTTGACATCCATCTGATGTAGGTTCCATCCTTGCGAGACAGCAAGGGCTATGATCGAGCAGTTGGTGGTGTATCAGGCAACAGGTGCAAATATCTCATCATAATCTACTCCTTCCTTTTGACAGAAGCCTCAAGCAACAAAGCGAGCCTTGAATTTTTTTGTACTTCCATCAGCTACTTGCTTGATTTTGTAGAGCCACTTAGAGGTGACAACCGATTTGTTCTAGGGTCTAAGGACCACATCCCAGACATCATTCTTCATAATTGACTTGTATTCTTCATTCATAGCATCCTTCCATACTTGTTGCTTCACGGCTTCTTCAAATGATGAAGGCTCATTTTGAATGATAGTGCTCATGACGGTCAAGTATCCTTGACACCTGTTTGGCTTCTTGCTTTCACGGAAAGTCCCCCTTGGTGCAATATGTCTCTCGGCATCTTCGAGAGTCTCCCTATGCCATGAGGGTCTCCTTTTGGAGGAGGAAGGCTCATGAGGAGGAGGATCTATAGGATCCATAGGTTCATCAACATCAGGCATCGTTTCGTCTTCTTTTGCACCCTGTTTTCCGATGTCAACTTCTTTGTCCTTCCTTGGGATAGGAAGGTTGTTGATCTTGCTAAGGACCATATCTTCGTCAAAGGTGACATCATGACTTATCTCAACTTCCCTTTGACCAGCCACATAAATTCTATAACCCTTAGAATTTCACTGTAGCCCACAAAGATTCCTTTCTTCCCAGATGCACCCAATTTGCTTCTTTTCTCTTTTGGTACATGAAAATATACGGGGCTTCCGAAAATTCTAAATTGAGAGACATCGGGTTTCTTACCAATGAACATTTCTTCGGGAGTCTTGGAGTTCAATGCTTAATGAGGGCATCGATTTTGTACATACACGACGGTATTTGCAGCTTTAGCCCATAGGAACTTCAGAAGCCCTTGATCATGAAGCATGGCACGAACAGTGTCTACAATAGTACGATTCTTCCTTTCAGCCACAACATTCTGCTCGAGAGTGTATGTGTTGTAGTCTCCCTCTTATAGCCAGCTTCTCTACAATAATCATGGAGTTCATTTGATTCATACTCAGTCCCATCGTCAGTCCTCAATATCTTGATTTTCTTCTCGGAAGTTTTCGATCAAGGCTTTGAAGTGTCGAAACCAGGTGAACACTTCATCCTTCTTTGTCAAGAAGTAGATCCAGGTCTTGCGAGAATAATCATCCGTAAAGTTGATATAATATAAGTATCCTCCCAGAGAGTTTATGGGCATCATACCACATATGTCGGAGTGGATCAATTGCAATATATCTGTTGTCTTGCTATTACTGGAGGGGAATGGTCCCCCTGTTAGTTTTCCTTCGGCACACCCCAGATATACACCTTCATGCTTTACTTTGAACTCGAGCATACTGTCACCATCTGTCTCACATCGCGAAGAGCCTTATAATGAGGATGGGCAAACCTCCAGTACAATAGTTCAGATTGTAAAGATGTGTCGTAAAACATAGCTCCCGATGGACTTCCTCCAACTTGATACAAAGTGTCAACCCTGAACCCAAGAGTAAAAGCATCATTAAAATTTCTTTTCCAAACACGTACCTTTCCATCGATGAATGCCACCTTGTATCATTTGTCTTCCATTGTCGAAATGGACACCAGGTTCTTCTTGAGATCAAGTACATATACTACTTCTTGTAAATGAATAGTGTTACATTGATTCAATTGAAGGGTAACATTCCCTACTCCCTTCACGAGATAGGTAGCATCGTCTCCAAGAATAATCTCCAAGTTTGTCTCCTTCTCTATCAGATTAGAGAGAGCTTCCTTGTATCTGGTGAAGTGCCTTGAGGCACCACTATCAATTACCCAATTCCCCAAAGTGTCTGGTGGAGAGGTAGTGGAGAGGGCCATTATAAGATAGTACTCTTTTTGCTTATTGTTAACAACATTCGATTCTTCATACCTAGAGTTCCTTGCTTTCTTGGAGAGTCAACCATTTCCTTGATATCCCGCATTCCTTATTCCTTTGCCATTGAACCTGCCATTCCTTTGATTGTTGTTGTTGAAGTTTCCCCTGGAATGATTGTGATCATCATCATGCGATGTGTCCCTTCTATTTGGACACTCCCTTGCATAGTGGCCAAACTTATTGCAAACAAAGCACTTGCCCTTCCTTCCTCCCTTATATCCACGCTTTCCATTGAAATGACCTTTAGACCCTACATTATTTCTCCTTTTGGCATAAGCGGAGAATGCAATGGGGTTGCTTCTATTAGAAGGCATTTCTTGCTCCACCATTCTTATTTCTTCTTGAACGCATTTCAACATCAATTCTTCAAACCCTGGAATTCGATCATTATTGAGAGTAGTGGTTCTAAATATATACCACTCGGGTGGGAGTCCTCCAAGGGTAGTGATAGTAAGTTCCCTGTCAGGAATGACCTCTCCAATCGAAAGTAGATCATTTTTGATCTCAGTGATCCTTAAGAAGTAGGATTGAATATCCTCGTCCTTTCCCTTCTTAATATCCTTCAACTTATTTTTGATAAATAAAATTTGATTAGCATCACCAACCTTGAACATGCTAACCAATCTATCATAGATCTCCTTAGAGGTGTTCAAATCGGATATGTAGGCCACTAAAGGTTTGTCAATGGAATCTTTGATAATCTTCTTTGCTTTGACTTCAGCCCTATTGTACTTGGTCTTCGTAGCAGCGGGTGCATTTGAACGAGGCTTGGGAATTTTATCCTTCACATAATCCAACACTTCTTGTTCTTCCAAGGTCAAATCAAGAGACATCTTCCATCCATGATAGTCAAGTTTTTCACGGAGCTTGTCTTCAGCCGAGAAGCGAGATGAGGAACCCATTGAGCCTTTTGTCCTTGTCCAACTGTCTTTGGTGATTGCTCTTTCACTCTTGCTTGGGTTTTGTCTTCACCTCAACTCCGATACCATGTTAATTTTAAGTAACAATGGTATGTTCTATGCTTAAGAGCAATTTACTTCAATTTCTTTATTAGCCCAATATCAATATCTAGTTTAGCAATCACATCAACATGATAGTAAAATGCAAATAGAACATAAACATAAACAGTAGAAGACAAGCCAAGACAAGAGGACATAAGATGTGGCACCAGCCAGGGACAAACCCCAATGTGGGGAAACCCTTGATCAATTCTTCTGATAGTTTTCAATAGTTCAGCAGAGAGAGATAGTACAATTTACAAATTTGATAATTTATGACAACAGGAAAAAGCCCTAACCAGAAAAGTCAATGTTAGTCAAACAGGGCAGAATTCTTCCTCTAATCAGCTTGGTCAAACCTAGTGAACTTTGGCCTCCAACAGCAAGCCTAATCAGCCCAAAACAATTCAAAAAAGTCCAGTCAAACACTAGTCAGCGAAAGTCAACCTACGGCCAGTCCTAGGGCAGTCAACATTGGTCAAAGGAGAGGCCAGATTACCTCAATTTTAGTGCCCAAATCTGCGGCCTGCTAGGACAGAGATACCTCACCCAAACAGCAGTCAAAATAGGTCAACGCTTGAGGCCAATGCAGTCAAACATCATTCCTGCAGCTCGGTCAACGTTAGTCAATGCAGTCAACAGAATTTGTCCTTCCTTCGCACGTGAGAGATAGCTGCCCAGATTTGCAAAGAGGAGAGAGAGAGATGATGAGATGAGATGACGATAAAATGACTTGAGGTCTCCTCCTTTTATATGCAACGTTGAGGATGAGTTGAGGGTTTGAATGCATGTTTTAGTCGGAATCGGATGATCTTTAGATCAGTCCTACACCTTTTGGAGTCACTGTTTTTAAAAACAGTCGGCTCGAAACCAACTCGACCGAGTTGGTCTGAGTCATGCATCCACCAAGACGACTCAGACTTCGAAGCGGAACAACCGGCCAGGTTATTACCGACCCGACCGGCTTGGTGACAGCGGTCCGAAAAAGCCAAAACAACAATTTTTTTTTTTTTTTAAATTGCTTTTGGGGACCCCAAACCCATTTCTAATTTGCCTTTAGGTTCTTTGGGGTCCATTCCCCTCTCCTAAACCCTATAAAACCCACCCAACCCCTCTCATTTCCTCACAGCCATCTCATTGCATTTGAGTGAGAATTTGAGTGAGTTTGTGAGGAGTTGTGGAGTTTGTTTTTGGAGCAACAGTGAAGAGTCTTGGGCAAGCATTGTAGCAGGAGTGAGGAGTTTCTTGGGCAGCCATTTGGAGCAGCATTGAGGAGTTGGTTTGTTGAAGCAACCTTGAGGAGGCAGCTTTTGTCTAGAGGTATTTTTTTTCACTTGTAAAAATCTGTTTTTGCTTATTAATTTTTATGTGCAAATCTAGAAATTGAAAAGTGTTTTTTGTAAAAGAAATGAACATTGAAGCAATGCTACTTTTTTTTGCATTTTCAGATTTTTTACTTTCTTTTCCAAGTCAAAAAATGGCTCCTAGAGTGAAAGATGTCGCTTTGGCATATGTTAAAATGGTTGATAGTCAAATGCATTGCAAATTTTACCATAGAAAAATTAAGGAAGGTCCTGGGGACATTAATAGGCTGAAACAACACTTGGCGGGGATCAGAGGCCAAATTACTCCATGTGAATCAAATGAAATTGGGAAGATTAGAAGGAATTGTTAGCCAACTTTGAGAAGTTTAAAGAAGAAAAGGCTAGGCAAAAAGAGTTAGAGGCTGAAATTGGGAGGAAGAGGAGCATACAAAAAATGTTGGCTACCAACCCCCATTTTGATTGAGGGTTCTTCCTCTATCCCTTGCACTGATGCATCCAACCCCTTCCGATATGTTCCTCCCTCTTTGGAGTCTATTTAAGAAAAGGGTAAGGGTAAAATGAAAAATAAGGGTGATATGAATATCAAAAGTTATTTCACTGTCACACCCTCCTCTCCATCAAATGCACATGGTCCTCAAGCTAGTAGAACTTTGCAACCCAGTTTAGATGACCATTGGAAGAAAGAATTGAGGGAGATTGCTTGTGATTACATATGTAGATGGTGGTACGATGTTGATATCCCCTTCAATGCTTCCCGTTCACCATATTATGAGCTATATTTGATGCCATACATGCTACTGGAAAAGGCTTCAAAGGCCCTACCATGCATGAGATAAGGGGGTATCATTTGCAGAAAGAAATTGTCTCCATTAATGAGTTTGAAAGATTTCAAGGACTCATGGGCAAGAACAAGATGTACCATCATATTAGATGGATGGACTGATAAAAGGAACCGTACCATCATAAAGTTTCTTATCTTCTACCCACAGGGAACCATGTTTCTAAAATCAGTGGATGCATCTGATAAGGTAAAAGATGGACAATTGTTGTTTCAGCTATTGGATGAGGTTGTTGGGGAGGTGGGGGTGGCTAATGTTGTTCAAGTCATCACAGATAATGCGTCTAACTATGTTCTTGCTAGTAAATTGTTAGAGGAAAAACACAAAACCATCTTTTGGACCCCATGTGTTGCACATTGCATAGACCTCATGTTTGAGGATATTAGCAAATTAGATTGGGTCAAAAGCACTGTAGATCATGCCAAAAGCATAACAAAATTTATCTACAATTATTCATGGATTTTGAGCCTTATGAGGAGACACACAAGAGGCAGGGATATTATTAGGCCTGCAATCACTAGATTTGCTACTCATTTTTTGACATTGCAATCTATGCTTTCATAACATAGAAACTTGCAAAAGATATTTTCCAGTGAAGAATGGAATCAAAGCCAGTGGCCTCACAAACAGGAAGGCAAAGAATTGAAAAAGAAAGTTAATGAAGAAATATTTTGGAGAAAGGCAGTGAAGATTGTGAAGCTTGTTGAGCCACTCGTTAAGGTGTTGCGATTGGTGGATGGGGAAAGATTGACTATGGGCTTCATTTATGAGGCTATGGATCAAGCAAAGGAGCAAATAAAGAGGGCATACAAGGATAAAGTGGCTAAGTATGGGCCCATATGGGCAATCATTGATGAAAGATATAACAATCAACTCCATCGCCCTATACATGCAGTTGGGTATTTTTTGAACCCACGGTATCATTATAAAGCTAAAGCGACAAGAGCTTTGAAGAGAGAGGTTAGAGATGGATTGATTGACTGCATTGATCACATGATCCCATTGGAGTGTTGTTAGGCCCTTATACTACTAGAGTAACCCCTTATTGTTATTAGTACAACCCACTTATTATATTGATGTACCCATGTAGCGCCCATATTGTTACTATTGAGCCCCATAGAAGCCCACTATTATTATTATTGTGCCTTGCATTATTATTGTTATGTAGGCTCTGATTATGTTATGGTCCCTTAGACTCCTATATATAGAGAGGAGGTCTTTTCATTTGTATCATCGAAGAATTGTTCATTTATGTAATGTAAAGGAGGTTGCCCCCTCAAAGAGGCTGAATTCTAAGGCGTGGATCTCTCATTTCTATCTTTTTGTGAGCTGGTTTCATAACATTTGGTATCAGAGCTTTGGATTCTAGGGTTTCGCTGCTCCAAACAGGTCATCGTGGCATTTTCGCTATAACTTTTTTTCTGTGACGTTTCAGAAGTCGCAAAAAAAAAAACCCATTTGAGAAGAAATCGCGCTGAACCTTGGGTCCAAATTTCAGAGCTTTTCACGCGATATTTTCGAAGATATGATTTGAGGAAGTTGGTCTTTTTGCATACTCCTGAATTACATTCCAAACAGGTGACCTAGGGAAAATCGTCATAAATTTCTCTCTAGGGATCAGATTGAAATTTAGTAAGAAGGTGCGGAAAGAGGACGGACTGTAGTTTCTTATATGCATTTTTCAGATTCAAAGGTCAAAACAGTGACACGTGGCACGTCGTACAAGTTCGCTCTACTGAATTAGTCGATAATCAGGTCACGGTGGGCGAATTGGCATAACTCTTCATTGGAGAATCCAATAGGGGTCAGACTGGTGGCATTGGAAAGAGGACATAAAGGAATACTACAGGTCATATTTTCAGAACTTAAAGATCTGCAAGTACAGAGTTACAGTCATTTCAAGATCGATCTCCTAAAATCAAGAAAAAGCAAGACGAGGAAGTTTGATGGCAAGGATCCAGTAAATTGGATATGTCAGATGGAGCAATATTTTGATCTACATGGTGTACCACTGTTACAAAAGGTATGTATTGCATCTTCATATTTAGAACCAGATCAATTTTTATGGTATAAAGGCCTTTGTTCTCGTAAACGACTTGTTACGTGGTCAATTCTCACGGAGGAAATGATAGCACATTATGAGGATACAAAGAGCAACACCTTCTTTAGAGCAACACCACAACAATTGGAAAGAGTAAAAGGCCTTTGTGACATACTAGAAAGTAAAATGATGGCAACAATGAATTCTACCCCTCACAGTTATGAAGATGGAAGTGTTGTTTCTCCTAGCCTTCCACAACCTACAAGGGTTACACCACAACAATTGGAAGAAAAAAGAGAAAAAGGGCTTTGTTACAATTGTGATAGTAAATGCACTAAAGGTCATAAGTGTGTTGAGAAGAAATTATTTTACATAGAGTATGAAGACGAGGAAGAAAAGGATCAAGAAACATCAAAAGAAGAGGATATACGTCAGGACCCCACCCCAGAGAAAGAAGAAATGAATCATACCATCGCTTGTAAAGCATTGGCAAGAATTACCACTCCTCAAACTCTCAAGATAGGACATATCAAGAAGAAAAAGGTGCAAGAAGTGAAAGATCACATCGAGAAAGAAGAAATGAATCCAACCATATCTTGTAATTCATTGATCAAAATTACCACTCCTAAAACTATCAAGATAGAAGACATATCAAGAAGAAAAATGTTCAAGAAGTGAAAGATCACATCGAGATAGAAGATCACATCGAGCATCAAGAAATGAATCCGACCATATCTTGTAAAGGATTGAAAGAAATTATCACTCCTCAAACTCTAGACATAGAAGGACATATCAAGAAGAAAAAGGTTCAAGCAGTGAAAGATCACATCGAGCAACCACAAGCTAAAGCTGCAAATGATCCCTCTTCCACGCAAGGAGATGATAAAGTATCGAAGTTGACCGACCTCAATCAAATCCTTATGAAAGAAATCACTGGCTTAAGAGAAGAAAAAGTTGTTTTGTCCACAAATGTCACTGAATTAGGATTAGAAATTGAATCTACAAGGAAAATGACTGAAGAATGGAAGGAGGTTGAGAAAGAGTTGAGAAAAGAACTTGCAAAGAAAGATGCCGAATGCGAAGCTGCCATTTCTCAAATACACAGACAACTGCAGGACGCGGAGAAACAATTGAATTTTGAAATTTCCGTGAAAGAAGAGGAGTGTAGAGCAGTTAATCTCGATCGAAAGAATTTGGAGACAACTGTTTTGCAGTTGAAAGATAAAATTGAAGAGATATCTGCAGACTTAGAGGTAACCGCTAAATCTGCGAAATGTGAAAAGGAAGTGCTTTTATCCCAGATTATAGCAGCCAAAAAAGAGACTGACCAAATCACCAGCAGTAGCCAAATAGCAGAGGATGCTTGGAATTTGGAGAAGGAGAAAATGCTGAGCAGGTTTGCAGAACTAGAAGCTAACCTTGAGTTGATGTCCAGCGAGAAAGGTTCACTGAGCGAGACAAACAGAGAGCTAAGGACTGAAGCGGAATCTTTGAAGGCCCAATTGGTATCAGAAATTGAATCTGCAAGGAAAATGAATGAAGAATTCAAGAAGGCTGAGAAAGAATTGAGAGAACTTGGAAAGAAGGACGGGGATGACCAGGTTGCGATTTCTCAAACACTCAAACAATTGCAGGGTGCTGAAGAAAGATTCAATACCGAAATTTCCGCTAAAGAAGATGAGTGTAGAGCAGTTAACCTTGATAAAAAGAATCTGGAGGATAATGTTTTGCAGTTGAAGAATCAAATTCAAGCGAGATCTTCAGAATTAGAGGCAACCGATAAAGCTCGGAAATTGGAAAAGGATCTGCTTTTATCACAGATCGTAGCAGCCAAAAAGGAGACGGCCGAGATCACTAGAATTAGCCAAATAGCACAGGAAACTTGGAATGTGGAGAAGGAGAAAATGTTGAGCAGGCTTGCAGAGCTAGAAACGAACCTTGCGTTCATGGCTAGCGAGAAAGGGTCACTGAACGAGACAAATAGAGAGCTAAAGACAGAGGCGGAGTCACTGAAGGCCCAGTTCCTATAAGAAATTGAGTCTGCAAGGAAAATGACTGATGAATGGAAGGAGGCCGAGAAAGAATTGAGAGAAGAACTTATAAAGAAGGATGACGAATACAAATCTGCGATTTCTCAAGTAGTCAAAGAATTGCAGGAAGCCAAGGAAAGATTCAATGCCGAAATTTCTATGAAAGAAGACGAGTGTAGAAGACTTAACCTTGATAAGAAGAATCTGGATGCAACTGTTTTGAAGTTGAAAAATCAAATTCAAGTGATATCGTCAAAATTAGAGATAGCCAATGAAGATCGGAAATTGGAAACCGAAGTGTTTTTATCGCTAGATATTGCCAGAAAAGAGACTGCCGAGATCAACAGAAGTTACCAAATGGCACAGGAAGACTGGAATGCTGAGAAGGAGATCCTGCTGAGCAAGCTTTCAGAGCTACAAGCAAAGCTTCAATTGGTGGCTAGCGAGAAAGGGTTGCTGAGCAAGACGAATAAAGACCTAGAGATGGGGGCGGAGCCTTGGAAGGCCGAATGCAAAGAAATCATATTGGAACCTGGAGCAGTCATAGAAACAAGAACCCGACAGCAACGAAATCGATCAATTTCAGAGTATCTCATCAAGTGGAAGAACTTACCAACTGAAGTTTCCACATGGGAGGACAATAATTTTACACGGAAGCATCAAGAACTACTCAAGCGTTGAGGACAACGCTTTTTGAAGGAGAGGGGCATGTTAGGCCCCTTTACTACTAGAGTAACCCCTTATTGTTATTAGTACAACCCACTTATTATATTGATGTACCCATGTAGCGCCCATATTTTTACTATTGAGCCCCATAGAAGCCCACTATTATTATTATTGTGCCTTGCATTATTATTGTTATGTAGGCTCTGATTATGTTATGGTCCCTTAGACTCCTATATATAGAGAGGAGGTCTTTTCATTTGAATCATCGAAGAATTGTTCATTTATGTAATGTAAAGGAGGTTGCCCCCTCGAAGAGGCTGAATTCTAAGGCGTGGATCTCTCTTTTCTATCTTTTTGTGAGCTGGTTTCATAACAAGTGTGCTCAACTGGAGATACACTGATAGGTCACAACCTTCAGCAATGCCTCAGGTACCTTTGGGAAGAACCTAACAAAGATTGCAAGGGAATCAGATGAGCCAGGAAAACAAAAATTTCAATTTTCAAATTCTTAATACTTATTTTGTTAAATCATTTATAATTTGAAAGTTGGATATAATTTGTAATTTTGTTGAGCTAACTCATTACACTCCTATGTTTTTTGCAGCACAATGGTGGGAGGCTTTTAGTAGCCATTGTCCTAAATTGCAGAAGTTTGCAATTTGTATTTTGAGTCAAACTTGCAGTGCTACTGGGTGTAAGTGCAATTGGGTTGTCTTTGAAAGGATTCACACGAAGAAGAGAAACTATTTGGATCAAAAAGAGTTAAATGATCTAGTCTATGTCCAATACAACCTCCAGCTCAGAAGCAACCAATTGCTAAACAAAAGACCTGATTCAGATCCCATTGTGTTCGAAGACATTGATCCAACATCAGATTGGGTAGTGGAGTGTAATCCAGCAGAGTTTGATTCTGATGAGGATCTTGATTATGATTTACAAACAAGATGTTCAGTTGAACGCGGATCCTGATCCACTCGTACCAACCTCAGGGCCAACCCCAAGTCCTCCAGTTGCAGGCGCTTCCTCTGCTCAGCCACGACAGAAGCGCATATCTCATCTATCTCAGCTTGCAGCTGCTGCACAGCCTGCTAGTGCTACCACTTCTATAGTTGCAGTTGGAGATGATGATGAGGAGGAGCCATGGGTTGGCCTGTCTGACTTTGATCCAGAGGTTGAGCCAGATGATCTTAGCTCCTCTAGCAGTAGCCAGTAGTACTGGTCACAATTTACTTTTGTTGTAGAGGCCATTTCTAGCCTCCTTGGTTATGTGTTTTTGTTTTGATCTCTATATCATCATCATGTATGTATTGGACAGTGCACTGGATGCCATTTTGATATAATGGATATATTCATGAGCCTACTTTGATCATATGTTGTCTTCTATCTATATTCTAATGTTGTGTGTTTGGAAACATGAATGAAAATCTTTAAAATTATGTTTTTTATAATAAAAAAAAGATACTTAATGTATTTTTTACAATGACCGAGTCATTGAAATCGAGACGGTCAAGTCGATACCGAGTTGGAGTAGGAGTCGGAGTTTTAAAACATTGCTCGGAAAGAGGAATCCAAGAAAAATATCAGTTGTCATAAATAAAATGACCCATGTGGAGTTTGGCCCTAGTTGCCAATTTTAACAGAGACCTATACCTTATAGAGTATATATTTCCCTTTCTAATAAGCTCTTACTTGCCCTCAAACTCTCGGTGGTTGAGGAAATAATGAATATTTACATTAAGGAAATTAACCCTGAACACAAGTCGGCCTCCAAACAAGGACGTGGCTTTTCGGTTGTCATTTCAAAGAAACCTATCTATATACAGTCCGAGATTCATTTCCTAATCCATCAATTCGGTGATCCAACACAGAAAAGGTAGTCACAATTCACAGCAAGTGAACTTGAGAGAGGTAGCATGAAAGAAGAAAAGGGCAACAGTTGGCATTTCTGGGATATAACACAGAGAGTTAACACCTCGGATCTGGTGCAGTCCCACTGTAATAGCCACGGATCTGTCTTATACACAGCCTATCACCCTCGGACCTGTATATTCATATAATAATTCGGACCTGCCTCATACATAAGTCTGTTTGTAGCTCAGTACAATCTGTTTCAGAATCTCAGTAAGCTCGAACTGCAAATTCTGTGGAGTATTTCAGACTGTGGAGTTGTGACAATTTCGGATGGTGGAGTTGTGGCAATTTCGGACTGTGTATTGCTGAACTGTGGGGGCTATACTACTTTGGATTGTGACCCTATTCTTCTGGACTGTGTCTATATCCTCGGATTGGTGCAGCATTGGCTCCGTGCCTCAGATTCCTTCTTCCTGGACTATACAGTGCCTCAGTATGGACATTAACAGCGGTAGCTTAACTACGGTACAAAGTAGTGATTGGTGCAGCAACCCTTATTACAGTGGCTTGGTATTCTTAGCTTGAACTGTAGAAAATCACAGTGACTCAGATTTTACAACTCAAATTGTGGTGTCACTTTACACAGTAGCATACCCTTGTTGTGGTGTCTCCTGTGGGTCAGTTACTTGGACTATATTATTCTTGGACAGTGGAGATCTTGAGGACATTGTTGAAGTCATGATAGAATGACCTTATGAAGAATATCTTGGGAGATGTGAATTGTTTTGGGAGACACTTTTTACATTAGATAAAGTTGCCATTAATTAATGAAGGGTTATTGAAGACTAAGCAAGGACATTGTGTGCAGACCTATTGAAGCCATCATTGTTGATTGAATTTGGTTGAAGACCTTTATGGAGCACCTTTGAATTATTATCTCTCATACCTTTGAGTAACTTATCTGAAGCATTTTGGAGCATCCTTTGAAGAGGCTTAGAGCAAGTGCAGAGCTTAGTGTAGTTTATTGTAGACACATTGAAGATTTGTGGAGATTATTGAAGACCATGATGCATTAGTTGTTGGACATTGGATAAACCAACACTCCCCGTGTGTTTCACGACATGGACTAACCGCCTCTCGTGGATCCTTATCTCTGGCGATGTGATCGTTGACTAACACCTACGAGTTTGGGTCTAACAACAATCGTGATTCCCAACAAGTGGTATTAGAGCATAGGTCACAAGTTCGATATACACCCGGTTCGCGTTAGTGGGGAGATTGTTGGACATTAGATAAACCAACACTCCCTGTGTGTTTTGCGACATGGACTAACCGCCTCTCATGGATACTTATCTTTGGCGATGCGATCATTGACTAACACCTGCAGGTTTTGGTCTAACGACAATCGTGATTCCCAACATTAGTCATCATGAGGTGACTTGGAGAATCTGATTGGGTACCATAAAGGACAGCAGAGACACCTTCATGTGAAGAGATCAAGGTTGTCATTGATGACGTACCATGGAGACTAGAGTGAAGACTAAGCGAAGATTGAAAGGGCTCGTTGAAGAAGACATTCGGAGCCGTGAAATATAACCAAATACATCTTGACAAAGTGAAGCTAAGGGTTGGAGCCTCAAAAAGACAAGGTTGGTGCCTTGGAAGATAGGGTTGGAACCCTAGAGGATCGAAGTCCTCAAGAAACCAGGTCGAAGCCTGAACCAGATATAGGGTTGGAGCCCTTGGGGTTGGTGCCTCAGAATTGACAAGGTTGGAGCCTTGGAAGTCCAAGTTGGTGCTTGGAAAATACAGGTTGGAGCCTGGAAGATTGAAGATCAGTGCCTTCATCTAGGGTTGGAGCCCTATATATATTGTATTTGATTCATTGTAAAGAAGAAATTAATAAAATCATATATTCTTATTGTTTATTTTGTGTTCTAAATATAAGTGATCTAACTAGTAAAAATAACAATTGAAAAGGAACATTGATTCCCCTCCTCCCCCATCCCCCTCTGAGTATTTCCAACATATTTCGTATGGAGAAAGTAGAATTTTAGATCTCACTCAAAATCCAACAGACTTTTCAGGATTTCAGGATTGGGGGGATTGCAATGCTTCCACTGGATTTTGTCATGTACTAGGGTATGGGACTCATATTTAATCAAGAGCACTAAGCTCTCTATGTACCTTAATGTTAGTGACATCGGTTGTCAAACTCCTCTATCATGACAAAGATCCCAAAATAGGCAATGATTTTGATGATATGTAGCTATTTGTTGTAATATGATTTTTTGGGATACTAGAGGCCATCTAGGGCCTATTTGTTGATGTATTTTCGGTTTAGAGATGGATTGCACTCAATGCTCTTTTGGTTATGTGCACCCTTACATGCTATATAAATGAGAACTTGTAACTTGTGGACGTGGTTGATGAAGATTATAACTTCTAGATGATTGATGTTATATGGTTTAATCCATGTTTTTATGTTTTTTATATCTAATTCATCATTCTGCATGCTTTTGTTGACATGTATGGATCAAATTATATAAAAATATATATTATATAAAAATTTGCTCCTGACCCAGGAGCTTTTGAAAATGCCACTCCCCACTCCCAAATAACCTTGGTTAAGACTTTAGAGACAAGTGAAGAGAGGACGAGTTAAGTTCTTAGTTAACTCAGTTCACAACTAGAGAAAATCAAGGAGCAACTCGAGCCAGTTAACTGTGAGCTAGTCCAAGTGTAACTAAGACTTGCTCCATTTAACTGGCAAAAGGAACTCGTTGCACTTTTGTGAACAGCCATTTGAACTTGGCCTCCTTGCATGCATTGAAGATCTACTTAGACAGAGAAGGACGACGGCACAATGTTGGATAATTCAATGTTGTTGGTAGACAGCATTGATTGAACAGAAAAGATCAGAGTTCAAAGAGCAAGCCAAGACTAGTTTTCAGCAGGAAATATTTGTGTGCGGGCCGAGATCAAGAGGCAAGGCCGAGAGCAGTTGTGGGGCTGAGATTAGTGAGAGCCTTCTCAAAGGCTATTTGCTGGCCGCAGTAGCAGCATATTGAACGTGTAAAAGATCTATTTGCTCAAAGAACAATCAATAAAAGCCCACAACAACAAATGCAGGTTTTCCCATTTGGGTTTCCTGGGTAAAACTCTGGTGTCAAATTTGTGTATGCATGTGTTTTTATCTCAACTATTTTCCGCTGCATGTTGAATGTTAAAAAACTCTGTATCTTGGTGAAAGTTAAACTTGGTTTCATATTTCAGTCGCCTTGATTTTTCAGTTATTCATGTAATTAGTTACAGAGTTTCAAGAAAATTAACAGATTTCGGATTCCCAGGTTATACTGCAAAAATGGATTATGGTTCCCCATCTTATACTGCAAAAGTAGATTGCAGTTCCCCAAGTTCAACTGCAAATTAGAATGTGGCCTGTCACAACCCCAGGGCCCTTCAAGCTATACACAGAAGCAAGTTAAGCAGACAATGAAAAGACAGAAAGGTCAAGTGCTACAGCTCTGGATCGGACCCTAAGGCTTGGTAGCTCAGCGGATTTCCCATAACAGATATTGTTGCAACTAAAACGTGGTTGTATTGTATAAATTGAAAGATTTTGTAAGACAATGTACAAGGGCAAAGAGAAATAAAAGAAGTGGAGTGAAATGGTATTTTATTTTATTTGTGCAAGGTTAATTTTAAGGTATTCTTCAGATTCAAATCATATTTGGTTTTCCTCCAAAGGATACTGGATTTTTCTGTTACCTATGTCTCTCACAGTGATAGATCTATTGCCTCGTTAAAAACTGGTTCTGAAGAGTAGCTGTCTGTTGTAGGATGTCGAAGGCTGCAGAGCTGAGAGGAGGCAAGATGTTTAAAGGTGTGTAACAAAGAGTACTCACACAAGGAGTTTGCAGCTGGTGCTATGCCACACTCGGGCAGGCTCTTCACAAGTGAAAATGTTGCCCAATGTGCAAGTATACCCTTGTGTGCACTTTGAGATTTCTAAATCCCTAGCTCAAGCTGATCTTTAAAACAGCATACGTGTTTTATTTATCCCTATAGAAAAAGTACCATTTATGAAATTCATTCTAATAGACAAGACCTGCAACATGGTACATGTACATGTTATGTATGTATATGCTATAAATTATAGATGTAGATTACATCCATGTTTGTGTGAGCATGCCTCTAAGATCAACCATTATATATGTTCATGTTATGTACATGTAAATTATAGATATAGATTGCATATATGTGTGCAGAAGCATGTCTGTAAGTCCAATCACGTTTTATGCTTTACAGTGAAGCAACTGATTCCATCTTGAAAAACATTCAAATTATATACAAATGTAAAAACAAATAATAATTATAACCAACAAAGATGCTATATTTCTACCAAATCCAATACGTTCAAAATTTAAATAAGGTGAAATGGACCCAAAATATCAAGGTTACTTCCAGGTAGTCTAAAAGACATATCTAAAAGAATTATAAAAACCACATCAACAGTATATCTCTAGACTGTGGGGATCAGAGTAAGGACTCGATCTGCACACTACAATTTTCGAGAAAACTCTTGTAGAAGGGTATTCCTTTTAAGAGCAACCATACAAATATCCTACTATAAAGTTCATGCTGAGGTAGAACCTGTTGATTAATGAGTTTTGAAGATTGTCTCAAATCACAAATTACATAGAAGAGCAACTCAGATACTTGTTGAGGTAGAATTTAGAACAGAGTAGCTGCATGCATAAGAGATCCTTAATCAATTTATATTGGAGTTCCAAACTGAGTTCTCAATAAACATAAAGCATTAAACAAGTGCTTACTACCATGCTTAAGAGAATCATTATATTCTTAGCAATCGCAAATGACTACAAAACTCAAATCATAATAATACGACAAAAAGATTTGCAAAATCATTCTGAATTCTTGCTAAAAGCATAAACAAGATACAATGAAAACTTTGTGAAAATGGTATTTACATAACAGTCCTCTGTATGGTAATTGAAAATTCACAAAAAGATTTGCAAAATCATTCTGAATTCTTGGTAAAAGCATAAATAAGATACAATGAAAACTTTGTGAAAATGGTATTTACATGATTAACAGTCCTCTGTATGGTAATTGAAAATTCACGATCATGTATTTGCAATATCTCAATTCTGAGACTTTAGTCCAGACTCCAATTAAATATCCATAGATAGCATTTTGCAAGGATGCCCACTCAATTCTCTCATCCATAAAGCGCCATGTTATAAATGCTATTTCTATATTCTATGAAGTCTTAAGAGAACAAGCTAACAGCGGTGTGCATAAAAGTCTAACTTGGGATTCTAAAGTTACTTATATCTCTGAAACGCGCGTGCCCACACATGCACAAAGTCACATGACATGAGGACACAAGATATGTGAGTGTGTGTTCATTTACAAATACAGAAATAAAATAGACATAAGGATCCAATTCTTTTGGGAAATAGAACATTTACAAAACACTTGGAAACCCTTCAAATCTTGATTTTACCCTTCATGGGGGCAATGAGAGACTGTAATAGCTCTTTCCATTCAGCTAAAAGTGAGAAAATAGCGATAAAAATTGTTTTTTGGAGTCAAATAGGTAGGACACATCTAGGGCACATGTCCGACGAGTGTTTGGCACATCCCCGACATATGTCCTAGCATGTCTATGTCCTACATGCAAGATATAGACAGCACCCCTGGGGGGCATGTCCTTATCTTGGTGTATGTGTGTATGTGTGTTATGGCCATCATTCCAAATAGGCCCAACCCGTGGACAAGTTCTTGGTTCAATAGCAAAGAAGGCTGTTTCATAACCCCCAGGTTCAAATCCCCCAAATAAATGTTTCACCCCTTTAAGCCATCTCACCGATGCAAGCAAAGCCATTTCATGGAGTTGGGGGCAGCTGCAACTCCTGGGTGAATTTCCCCACATGTTGCATATTAGGCAAAGGAATTAATTTGAGTGTTGTAAACCATATTCTATTGTAAATTTAAAATTCGTAATACTCGCAGAATGGGAAAGGGCAGCCTTGCCACAGCGATAATCAGAGGCATCTTGTCAAAGAAAAACACTTGATCCAAGATTTAATGCGACAGTCAGTATAGCAAATGCCCATTAACAACCAAACATCTTCGCTTAAGGGATACATTCGAGTGTTGTACACTGGCTCGATTCCATTGCAATTGTCCCACAATGGGGAAGGGCATGTTTGCCAGAGTGATAATCAGAAGCATATTGTATTATTTTGTAACCACTTGATCCAAGCAGTCAGAACATAATTCTGTATTATTTTGTAATACAGAATATTGCAGGTGCACATTAACAACTGGGCATCTTAGCCGATGAGAATTGTCCCAAGTACTGTGCACGGCCTCTATTCCTTTCTAATACTCCTACTATGGGAGAGGGCATGCTTGCAGCAGCGATAACGAAAGAATATTGTCAAAAGACAAAACCGACGTGATCCAAGCAGTCCGAACACGATTTTAATTAAAAAAGAACAACCGCTTGATCCAAGCAATCCCGGGCATAAGTTGAAAAAAACCACCGCTTGATTCAAGAGGTCAGAACATAATTCAATATTATTTAGTAAGACGGACAGTGTAGCAAGAGCCCGTTAACAACCAAACATCGTAGCCGAATGTATTTGTTCTATTGTAAAACAGCAATATTCCATTATAATACTCCCAGAATGGGCAAGGGCACGCTTGCCGCAGCCAGAAGAAACTAAAAAGATAAACAACACTTGATCCAAGCAGTCGCAAAATAATTCTGGATTATTTAGTGAGGCGGAGAAAATAGCGGGTGCCCGCTAACAACCAGCACTCGTAATTTCAAGACACCTTTCCAGAACTTATGAAGAAGAAACCTTAACCTAAACTGCTACGACATTGCCTACGCGAAAGCATTAAAGAACCCAGATACCAACAACTACAACCTACTGGCAACGTACTGCGATGTTGGGAATCAAACTTTGGAGAACCGGGGAGGAAAACCTGCTATAAACCCACCATATCCAAACCCTTTCTTGGCATTTACAATAATTGAATATTCAGTTGGCTTAGATTAACCCAAGGGTGTTTTCGCTGAAATAACCTGAATCTCAAACCCAAATTTCAGAAAATCAAGGGCCGAGCTTTGGCTTCTTTAATTAAATTTGTCCATATCAGAAATGTTTAATCAAAACTATGATAACTTACCTAAAATACATTAATAACACTCGGATCTCTAGTCAATTGCATCTATAGTTGTAGCAGACATTAAAGTAAGGTCCGAGGCAATTCTTCGACTTAATCCGAATCGGTTTTTTCAAGTTCCTGAATTAATACGATGAATTCACAGCTGCAGAGCAGTCTCAATTTGCTAAATTCGTAAAGCTCAATTATGCTATGAACAATAAATACCTCTGTTGACAAATAAAAAGATGCAGTTGACGTCCGTCTGTTCAAATCCCCATCGTTCTCCAAACCGTCTAACCTCCGTCCACCGACACTATGAAGATGGAATGAATGGTTAAAGCGTTTCGTTCGGGGAGGCGGAAATCAAAATCCGTACAGCAAAAGAAGCCTGTCTTTAAAGCCAAGAAAGAACATCACATCAAACTGTAAGTCGGAGCCCGTTCGGCTCTCCCGAACACATCAAAACATTTTAAAAAATAATATGTGACATCCATGCCCATATGGTTCTTTTCACTGGAATTCACTGAAACATTAATATTTCAATATTTTGCAATATTAATATTTTAATATTTTCATTACAAATCAAAAATGGACGATGGTAGACATATTGGAAAAGGTTTAAGGGTATAAAAAATTTAAATTTTTTGGTATTTGGAAATAAAATGGAACATGGTGGAAAAAGAGTTTTAAGCGGAAAAATATTAAAAATGGTTATAATTGCATTTTTATTAAAAATAAATTAATTGATTTAAAATATTTTATTATTATTTTTGGATTAGGTTATATTTATTATTAATATTAAATTATTTTTAAATTGCGCATTAAGGGATGGGATAGGAAGGGTATTGGTGTCGTTTAATATATATAGTACAAATATAGGTTGTCATTTGTAAGTTTTAGGTATAACATGGTTTAGAATGCAATGTGGTGGCTTAATGGGTATATATAACATGCAACAGCGTTGGTGTGGGATAATCTCCTCCCCATGATATTTATTTATCTCTGGATAACTTTTATCTTTCAAGTGTTTTGTTACATGATGGTGTTGTCTTATATTTGGATGTTTCCATTCTCATCCATGGATTACCTGTGTATTTGGGTTCTTGTTGACTTTTTATTTCGCCTTCTCTCATTGTTTAATGATTTCTTGCCTAATCATCGCATTAGTCTTGTAGATTCCATGCTTTGGTCTAACAGTGTTAGTGCCCTCTCTTGGCTCTATCACCCTGCCCCTTAGTTCATATTATTCCCAACTTGTGTGTTTTTTTCTTTCCATCTCTGCCATGACTAGACAAAGAGCCAGTTGTAGGCAGATGAGGCTTACCAAGAAGTTCTTGTGCTCAATTTAGAGTTGACAATTATACATGGTTATTTCATGCCCAAACTCTACCATTGATTCAACATGAGCTTGTGAAAGTCAAGGACAAGCTACATCAAGAACACACATGTCACTTTGACTCGAAGGTAATGGAGGAGCTTGCAACATAGGTACCCAACGTAGGACATACATGTGGGTGAGAAAACCAATAAATACACACTATCGACCTATATTGGCACACTAAATATCTCATGGGAAAGGTCTTGCTAGATCACAACAATGAGGAAGATGAAATCTTATTGATGTTGGACAAGGTGCAATTACAATTAAAGGACATTAACAGCAAGCTTGTATGCATTAATGCCAAATTTGCTCCAAATCCTACAATGGGGACCAATAGCAAGGATATGGCAATGCCTATTGAGGTGGAGACTTCACTTTCCTCCTAATTATTTCCATGTTTAAGTTGTTTGTGTTTATTTTAGTTTATACCAATCAAGCTTAGTGGGAAAATATTGATTAACTAATCATTTATAGAGACCTGATCTAAACTTTATAATTTTGTGTTTTTCACTTTAATTTTGTTTTTAACAAATGAATTGATATTGATAATCAATCACACTTAACCTACAAAAAAAATAATATCAAATTACAATTTTTTTTTTTTTTTTTTTTTTTTTTTTTTTTTTTTTTTTTTTTTTTTTTTTTTTTTTTTTTTTTTTTTTTTTTTTTTTTTTTTTTTTTTTTTTTTTTTTTGGTAACAAGATCGAATAGTTGTTATATTATCAAAAAAGTTTTTGGAGCAAGCTCCTTTTACATTCCGTTGTTCTGATATGATAAACTGAGTGGTTAAATAGGCACGCAGACCTTTCTTCTGTGCTTGGTATCAAAACTTCAGAAGTTTTTTTAGCTATTCTAAAGTACTGTTTTACATATTGACCCGCAAAGAAAACAAATTTACATAGCATATTTCACAGAAATTTATGGTTTGTAAACTAAGAGAGTATATTTTGTGGCCTTTTCCATATGTTTTACATTTTGTTGTTCCTTAAGTTTGTTGTTCCTTGTGCTATTATTCATTCTGCTTGCTGTCCCTTGTTGTTGTTCCATCGACCTGTTGTTCCTTTGGTCTGTTTTTCATTCGTCTACTATTCCTTATGTTGTTGTTCCTTTTTCTGGTTGTTGTTCCTTCTTCTATTGTTCGTGTTGCTTGTTGTTCCTTGCTCTTGTTTCTTCGACCTGTTGTTCCTTCGGCCTGTTGTTCCTTCGCCTGCTATTCTTTCTACTACTGTTCCTTTTGGTTGTTGTTCCTTTTGGCATTGTTCCTTCTATTGTTGTTCCTTCTGGTTGTTGTTCCTTCTACTGTTGTTTCTTTGTCTTCTTGCTGTTCCTTCTGCTGCTATTCGTTCGGCCTGTTGTTCCTTTGGCCTGTTGTTCCTTCAGTTGTTGTTCCTTTTGGTTGTTGTTCCTTCTAGCGCTATTCCTTCTGCTACTGTTCCTTCTACTGTTGTTCCTTCGTCTTTTTGTTGTTCCTTCAGTCTGCCCCAAATTTCCCCAGTGCCTCTACTTTTCTCCTGAAATTTGTGATCCGAGCTGCCATCACTGACATCTTTCATGTGTTGTTCCTCGCTGTCATGATTTTTCCTTTGACTATCCGAGTTTTTTTTTTTATTTCCTGATGGCTGCGGATTCCTTGTTGCATTGTACATTCTCTTCCTTGATGTTTCTCTCTACTTCTTCTACATTGTCCTATTGTATACCAAAACTTCATTCTTGTCATTTTTCGATGGGAGTTATGGCACGTTGAGATAGTATTCCTCCTTATTCTCTCTGACGATTCCCTCTTCCTTCTCCACAGCCTGATTTGCATGATGATCCGCTTACTTATTATGCATTCTCAAGACGTGTTTGAAGGTTGCATTGTCGGATCCTGCTAAATTCCTTCTAGTTCTTTGAATGATTCGGCTCATAAACTTGTTGTTGGGATTCCTGTTTCGAGCCATAATCTCGATTATGATGGCTAAGTCTCCTATGATGATAGGATTTTGATTTCCTTTTTTTTAATCAGCCTTGTTCCCATCAGTAAATTGTATGCTTCCACCAGATTATTTGACATTTGTCCCAATCCCCACTCATAGGTGGTTATTTTTTCCCCATCTGGGTCATAAATTATTCCACCCGCTCTTGCTTTTTTGGGATTATTCTTTGAGGCTCCGTCAAAATACATACAGTGTCTATTCTGAGTTTTCTTCCAGCTTTCCAACTCCTCTTCCGTCATTCTTAATTTCCATTTTCCTTGTGTATTTTCTTTTCTCTTACCTTTCTGCCCATTGTTGTCTATTATGGCCTTGCTGAGCCAATCCCTTTCCTCTTTTTGGATAATGCTATAGTCATTGGTGCAGTTTCTTTTGCGTTGAAAATTTCGGAAGTCATTCCCCAAGTTTTGGATAGTGTTTTCCCAATTCTTGGGTTTTGATTTTTGAAAATGCTCTTGTTTCGAGCCAACCAGATTTGCCAACATAGCACTGTTGGTATACATTTCCATGTTTTTATAATTGTGGCTTTCTTCTTTGTTTCATAAGGGTAAGTGTTTGGTCAATTTAGTGTGTCCTAAATTGCTACATTAATTATCAATCCGAGATTCGTAAGCTAACGAAGTGTAGCGCACTATATGTGCAAGATAACCTATTTCTTACTTTTGTCGTTTTTTATTTTTTTATTTTGTTTTGGGGGTTTTTATCTTTGTTTGTCTCCTAATGTGAAAGAAAACTCTAGAAGGCAAGTACGGATATAGATTTTAAGGCAATTCTGCCCTTTATAGTGATTTCCAGATCTTAACGCTTCAGAGGGTCTTAGAACATACTAATGATGAACAAAAATGAAGATGTGCTACTACTTAAGTCAAACAAGAAATAAACTAGTGTTGCTACTTAAGTCAAACAAAAAATGAACTATGGATCATGAAACTATTTTCCATGTTGCTGTCCAAATAAAAAAATGAATTAAGCTACTGCACACAAACAAATCAAAAATTGCAATCTAATAAAAGTAAAATCAAATTACATCATTCATAGTCTGATTCCTCTCCAAGTAGTCTAAGCTATGGCTTTCGGAGGTAACCATCAAAAACTTGAGCAATCTGATATCTAATTGCAGAAAAGTAAAACTAAAATCAAACCACATCAATTCATAGTCTGAACCCTCGCCAGGTAGTCTAAGCTATGTTTTACGGAGGTAATCATCAACAACTTGAGTAATCTGATATCTAATTGCAGAAAAGTAAAACTAAAATCAAATCACATCAATTCATAGTCTGACCCCTCGCCAGGTAGTCTAAGCTATGGCTTTCGGAGGTAATCATCAACAACTTGAGCAATTTGATATCTAATTGCAGAAAAGTAAAACTAAAATCAAATCACATCAATTCATAGTCTCACCCCTCACCAGGTAGTCTAAGCTATGGCTTTCAGAGGTAATCATCAACAACTTGAGCAATCTGATATCTAAATTGTCTAACAAAGCAAATGAACTAAACTGAAATCAACAAAACAAAATTGGAATTTAAAAAAAAACTAAGAAAAGCAAGTCAGCAGAAAGCCTGATTCCATGTCACTAGTTTTTGCAAAAGGAAATGTGTAAAAGTGCCCGGGCCTACTTCTATCCTGAAACATACACACACATTGATCAGCGTTAACAGTACTATACAAAGCTTGTAATATCATGAACAAGAGTGAAATGTTAATATCATAGCAAAAGAAATATACACAAGTGAATAAATGTGGAATATATGCAATGGAATTAAAGAAACACTACATAAAACTATACAACAATAAAAGAACAAAACCTTAGTGTGCAGGGGCCCTCTGCACAGCCTCGACCAACCGGTTATCAATCAAGAATTATGCTCACGCAATCATGTAGAAACAAAGTCTTCTTTTATATCTCAAAACAACGTTATTACAGTGGGACTAATGTCACAGCACAGCAACTTAACAATGAAATTACATAAGCAAAAAGACTAATTGTATGCGTTTGGAAACACGTTATTTATAACAAGAAACTCACAATTGTTTTCCTATGAAACTACGTTGATAGAGGACATGTAAAAGACAATGTCCATGGATTTATCATCATGGTTGCCAAGATTATGCAATCTATTGAAAGCGACTGTTGGATTCACATTGTGGTCAGCCTACAGGTGTCAGCGTGCCTCCATAGATCTAGAAACGGCCACGAAAATCTTCACGTGTTTGAAAATGGAGTCCTGTTGCCGTAGGACTCCCCTGTTTGACCACCGCTTGACCACCGTTGACCATGTCTTTTCCTGATGAATCCGGCTAGACCAATAGGACCTGATCGATGTCCTGGTCATTTCCAACTTGCCCATGTGGCTTATTTTTCTTGATGACACCTGCAACCTGGAGTTTAACAAAAACGACTGCGGAAAGTGGCTGCATTCCGCAGCTCATAAGCAAAAATCTAATTCAAACAGCAAACACAAGGACATAGTTAAAAACCACTTTAAATGCTCTTTTATGATTAATATGCAATGATGTTTATAGCTTAGGAGGTCCAAGTGAATGGAAAGAGTCTAGGAAAATGTCTAGGAAAGATGCAAGTTCAGGGCTCAACAGTAAGCTTTCTCAAAGTTTTCGATAAATTACGGCAATGGTTTTTCAAAGCTTAAGTTAATTTCCAATGGTTGTATTAGCTGCTTCCAACATTCCTTTGAGAATTCACACTCTTGGAATAAATGTTGTATGTTTTCTTCCACTTGTCGGCATAAAGGGCATCTTGATGACCCTTCAATGCCCCTTTTTTTAATTTTTTGCAGTCAAAATCTTCCCTTTTAACAAGGTCCATATGAAAATTTTTATTTTTGGTAGGCTTTCTGACTTCCAGGCTAGTTTCCAGGAGTCCCATTCCAGGTGATCAATTTACTCTTGGAGGATATTATATCCAGATTTAACTGTGTACTGCCCATTGTTTGGATCCCATAGGTAGTTGTCTTCCTCATCATAGTGGGTAGGAGCTGCCCCTTTTAAATGTTGTTTGATTTTTTTCCATTGTCCTTCTAGGTTTTCTGGAATGGCTGGAATTTTCCACTCCTGCCACTCCTTTTGATTCCATAGAGAGATTGAATGGAAAGTGTTGTATCTGTTTTCTTTTAGCCATTCTTGAATGCCTTCAACTTCCAAGATATTTTGGATTTGATCTTTCCCCATGACCCTGTCCTCCCATATCGAAATGTTTTTTCGTTACCTGGAATTTTTGAGATGTGGCTTCTCATTAATGGAATTACTTTTTTGACTAGCTTCCATACTTGCAAACTTTGTTTGATTGGGTTGATTCCTTTCAGCAACTTTTCTTTGGATGCATCCATGTATTTGTTAATTAGGATTTCTTTCCACCAGCTTTATTTACCTGTTATGAGTCTCCACACTATTTTCATACCAAGAGCTGCATTCATTAGTCCAGGCAGTCGAATAGATAGCCCTCCCTTTTCATATGGTAACACTACTTGATCCCACTTGACCAGGTTGAACTTCTTGTTTTCCTGCTTCCCACATATCAAATTACAATTTTATGAATTTAAAAAACATATTATTCAATTTCAGTAAAAAGTCGATTTAAAAAAACAAATATATAAGAAGTTCTTACAATTAAAAATATTGATATTGATAATCAATAAAACTTAGCCTACAAAAAATATTAATATCAAATTACAATTTCATCAATTTAAAAAACATATTATTCAATTTTAATAAAAAGTCAATTTAAAAATCTCTGATGGGGTGAACATGTCGGATAAAATATATTCCCATTGAAAAGGGTGCATTGGAGTATACTTGCCCAGTCATAGTTGATACGCATAAGATGCATGGGCGTTGGGGTAGGGCCCAACAATTACCTATGCATCTTCATAAAGAGGAGGGGTTTGACGAAACAATTTGGCGGCTCATTTTTCGTGTATGCATTATTTCCATGTGAGCCAAAATTATTATTAGCGTCTTATATACTATGGAGTTGGCATATCCATCCAAGGTTTTGGGTGATGTAAGCTTTGAAGGCATTAATGACAGCCTACTACAGGGGAGGAATGTTTGTATTAACAAGCATACCATTATCTACACTTGTCCTGCTTATGTCCTACTCTGCCAAAGAAACAGGGTAACTAAATCACCACATTCATCGTTGTACTGTTGTTATAAATATGAAGGTTTAATCACAGGGTGGTAAGAGTACGAAGAGACCTAGGCGGACGGTAAGGAGTGCAATGGTTTTGTCGGTTTTATCCCCTATACATGTTCATGATAGTGTGTTGTTGTGATCTGCGCCCACTTGGTGGTCGATTAATGACTTGCCACCCTTCTAAGGAATTGGTGGTTTATGGTTGTAGCCCCTTCACTAGGTCCTCAACTTGCTTTGGAGGTTAATGTACTTCATATTATTCTTGCACAATACTGCCTTTGGACTAATCTTCGAATTGGTCGTTGTTTTGTCGTCCTCACTGCTCTAAGGGTCTAATTTTCTAGGTATATTGTTTAACTACCTTGTCGTGATCTGTGGAGTCTAGTATCCTAGGAATTTTTCCATTTGGTTTTAACACCTTAGACTATGCATGCAGTTTAATAGTGGGGTTGCAAGAACAATGGTTTTATGTTTCATGCTCTTGGTCGTATATTTTGTTGTCTAGTTGGTCTAGTTTCTTGTCAAGGTCTCAAGTTACTGGGTATTATTTCCATTAGGGTTTTGTTTTTAATACTCCAGGTCGGTTTTGTTAAAAAGCATCAGGGCTCATGGATTATATCCCAATAATCCTGTGAAGCATTTCTAGTGGTTTTGTGACCATGTAATCTTCAATGGTTTTAGTCTTGTAATTTTGGTTTTCCTTCCTAAACTACAATGTGTAAGTCCAGTCAGTGTTTATTGGGAACTTTGTGTCAAGTTGTTCAGGGTGTCCTATACACCTAGTTTTAGTCTTCTAATTTCTATTTCCCTTCCTCAATTACTCAGTGTAAGTCCATTTCGTGTTTATTGGGAACTTTGTGTCATTTTGTTTAGGGTGTCATGTATGTCTTAAGCTACCATTATGCCACCATGACAAAGGATGTTGAGTCGACGGGGGGGGGATCTAGTAGTTCCACCTTGTAGTGGTGACGCTTATTCGAATGGAATTCAATTACATCTTTGTTTGATTCAATCCCTTCAGAAATTAGAAAGTAAATTAGGCACGTGGATTCAAGAGAGTTTGGTGATAGGCCTTATTGCTCGGATTCAGAGGTTGGTGTTGAAGATCTCAAGTGGATTTTGGATCCTGGGAGATTTAGGAGACGAAGATTATATTTTTTACACTCCATGGCGGTTCATCAACAACTAGATACACTTTTTCATCTTATACACAGAGACAAACAAATGACATCTATCAAATCTTTGTGGGGTAAGAGGACATTAAGCGCCTCTTAAGGTTTGTTCGTTTCTATTTAGATGATATCCTATCTCAGCTACAAAGAGTGGAGAAGTATCTTGTATCTGATTCTGATTCGAATGACTCTATCGAGCCTATTGTTGTCATTAATAGTCAACCAAATGCCAATGCTCCATAGCTTAACATTGACCCTATTATTGTCATCAATGGTCCACCAAATGATATATCTCCACATTTAAATGGGTAGCCTCTCTCTCCGGTGATTATTTCTGATTGAAGTGCTTCCTCTGTTCTTTGCTTTCTTACCACTGAACAAGTAGTGGGAAGGTTTCTTTTTGGTTGTGGTCTTCTCCAATGTATATTGTCTCTAGGCATAGGGGCATCCTGAACGATAAGAAAGATGGTTCAATTAAAGGCGTCTACAGATATTAGCAGGAATCCCAGGCAATACTAAAGTATGTTAGTTTTGTTTTTTTTAAATTATGCTTATGAAGTTTACCACTAGCTCTACTTGTTGTTCTATCTTTGCTTACGAATTCAATGGAGTTTAGACTTAGATATTTTTTATCACTTGTGGAAATATGATCGGAGTTTATACTCCAAATCAATGTTTTTTCGACTTCTATATGTTATCATTATAAACCATATTTTTCATAT
>APFE030770814.1:164535-178292 GCA_000404065.3 Pinus taeda | reverse complement strand
AAGAAGTTCTTACCATTAAAAATGTTGCATTAATATAATACCTCCAATATTAATCTAATCTCTAAAGTATTCACTTCAACATGTTGAAAAAGAAATATTGAAAAACAATGTGAATAATATTTTTTTCCATTTAAATGTGGTACACTATCTCTTTCAAATAGATGTAATAGCATTTTCATTTTTTCCAATATTAATATTGTAAACAATATTATTCATTTTACTAAAATGATATTTTTTTTGTTGAGATTTCTTTCATATCAATTACTTTTGTTATCTATTTGGCATTTTTTTATGTTGAGATTTCATTTCACATCAATTATTTTATTTTTGCTATGTATGTGTGCTTAGATGCGTAAATTATTCTTTGATTATCATAAATGATATTAGAAATGTCTTTGTGATATAAGTTATATTTTTAGTATATGTGCGGTGTAGATTAATTAGTTTGTGTGGGATTTAGTTCTCGTTAGGGGTTGAGTTCAAATCTCATGGGAGGGGTTTGAGGATAGAAGTCACTTTTAGGGGAAATAAACTTTCCCATGGGGCATCAATGTTAAGCTTCGTACAATCCTAGTGAAAGCATCCCACTAGCGGGCATATCATTTTTCCATTCAACACCAAAGTTGGCCCCACTCTAAACTTTGCCTAGCTTGGCAAGGGGAGAGGAGGGGGGGCACTTACATCCACTAAAACCCAAATTGCTTTATTAGATATCCACTAGATCAGAATTAGTTTGTTGTATATTTAGGGGGACACAATTAGGTTTGTCATGCATCTCGCAAGACTAAAATTGGTTTATAAAACTTGAAGAAGGCAAGGGATTACTTCGGTTGTTTTAGAATTTTATTTTCTCTGATTGAAAATTGTCAAGAGAAGAATTCCAATATCACCATAATTTTGTAGAGTTAGAAGATTAAAAAGGTCAGTAATATGAAAAATATTTTTAAATTGAGATTTGATCTACATATGCATTGGTCATTCGTCAAGTCCCAGTAGCACAATTGGTTGAGAAAGGGTTTCGTTAGTAAGGTAGCATGTGTTCAAACCTCACTAGATTACTAAGCATGTGCGCAGGGAGGAGACATCTCACTTACTATATATATATATATATATGCATTGGTCATTATAAGAGAGTGATTTTCATTTTAAATCATCTTATCACAAAGGTGACATTTTTTTATTTTTTTTTTAAGCTACGGTAGGACCTTCCTTTTCTATTCATATGGAAACAGGTTGAGCCAGATACATCGTTCTGGTGACCTCAACCCGCCTAGATGGGAAACCGGATCTGTTGACCACCTCAAGTTTTTATAAGCCATCTAATAACAAAAATGAATAAGTCTACCAATCCACGCTAGATAAACTTCGCAACAACAAATGCTAAGCAGGTTCCAGACAGTCATGAAACTACTACTAACAAGAAAATGGAATACTATTCTTAGAAGACAAACATGATATACAATTGTCTAAAACTAAATAATCAATCTTCCACAATCTCAGGTGTTGCTTCTGCGTCCCTCGTTGCTGGAGTAATCTTCTTCAGCTGTTGCTGGATTTCTTCCAGCTTGTTGTCCTGCATGAGCATTGTGATTTGGAGATTCTTCATTTCTTTGTTCATATTAGGCATACCCTGGGCCAGCTTAGCCATTTCCCCTACTACTTGCTCCATCACCTTGGCGAGTAAACGCTTCAGCACCCAGTAAACATGCAAGGCCTACTTGTATAAAGTCATTAGTCCCCTGGTGTTGCCCGGGTCAGGAATGAGGTCTCCCCATTCCTCCATTTCAGGTTCCGAGTCTCCTTCCATTACATTTGCTTCCAATTCTTGAATGAGCTTGCGAATATCCTCATCAGTTCCTTCTTTGTATGCCTTTTCAGCCTCTTGCACAATTTTCCTCAGAGTTTTTCGACTGCGTCTCTGAGGTGCTGGCGTGGAGGGCATCGCGTTATTACGACCTAGCTGGTTATGTCTGCCTCTTCCACCACACCCCCTTCCTCGACCTGGGCATGCCATTTTTCTCTTTACAGCCGCCCGGACCTTTGCTCACTCTCAGAAAAAACCTGTTCGCGCTGCACTCCGGCCTTCTCCTTCCTTTGCTGCATAATGATCTTAATACCTTTCTTCGCCACCCTTATTAGCCTCCTCCCACCTGTCTTGCATCCCATCATCCTTCCACCGCCGTTTCCTACTACCTCCTCTCCCACTCCCCTGTCACCTCGATGCCTCAGGATTCTATCTTGCTTGCATGCTGCCCCCGCATCCTGTTGTATTATGAGAATGTTTAGTGGTCGGCCTTGCTAGCCTTTCCCCTTCATGATCCTTTCACACATCTTTTCCCAGTCTCTCACCTCGATCGGGGGCACAAAGGTGACAATCTTTTATCCTACGGTGTTTCGGGAATTATTCAATGCCTAGTTTTCCTGTAGAGGTAATTAGAATTTAGTCTTGATTTAACAATGTTGATTTTATTCTTTACACTAATCAAATGCAAAGAAATAATTTTTATGTTCCACATTAGAATTAATCATCTTATTATATGTATTAATGTTTTTATCTTTAATTTCATTTAAATTTATTAAGTATTATGATTAAAAATAATTACATATTTTTTTTTTTTTACTTTAAATTCAAAGTTGAAATAAATATAAATATTTTCTATATTAAAGAGAAGAGAGTGTTCTTCCCCCAATGGGGGTGCTCTTCCCAACACCCATCTGTCTCGTGCGAGGCCTCTAGGGCCCACTCCTCTTCCACGCGGGCATTGATAGAACCTGGGCACTCCGCACCTGCATTCATTGCCGCAACAGGATGAGTCTCTCCTCGTAGCTTGTCTTTAAATTCGTAGGTTGACAGCCACTACGTCTCAGTTCGACAATTCTGGAGATGAATTTGGGTTTGAAGGTTTGTGAAGGTGCTTGGGTCTAGGGTCATGAAATCCCACTGGGGCATTGATCTTGGTTGGGGAGCAAGGAAGTTGTGGTCTGCCTCCAAGCGCGGGTTGTATATTGCCTCTTGGTTTGCCCTTGGGATGCTGGAACCTGGACAATCGTGGTTCGCCTTCAAAGGCTTCTACAACACCAATGGCTATTGTTGGCTACTCCCTCGTTTGTGCAGGCTCCTCTGGGTTCTCTCAAGTGTGTGAATAGTGTTTTAATTTCGGGAATTTGGCTTCATGGTTTTGGCATTACTCCTTTGCATGCAATAAGTTGCACTCTCCTCTCCCCCAATCGGGGTTGCGCTCGCGGCCAATGGTATGCCTTAAATTTGCCTGTGAAGGCTTCTTTGCCTTCTGCTCCAGTCTGGGAGGTCTTAGATTCATTTTCCTCTTTAGGTTTTGGTGGCAATTTGGAAGTTTATATTGTAGTAGGGCAGTGGCCCTGTGGTTTTGGGTTTGGTTGCATCTTTTGCAGGTGGGATACAACATCCTCCATGGCTTCCTCTTGTTGTTTTCTGTCATCTACTGTTGATTTTAACATGCCCACTCAACAAGGACATCCTTGTTGAGGGATGGGTCAACCAACTTAGGTTAGTCATACCAAACCTGGGCACTCTTCATCTTCCACCAATTCGGTCAGTCGAGAAACCGAGGACGTTGAGGCTATTTCTCCAGCCAATTCTTTAAGTAACCTTGTAGCCCCGACCTCATTAGACATTATAGCAAAGCAGCTTCGCCACCTTCAGCTCGATATCGACATCCTTAAGGACCACATGTACGAGGACCGCAATGAGATTGTGGTGTATTTGACAGATATTCAGTACAGTCAGAGTGAAATCCTGGAGTAGCTAAACAACCTCTGACCTAGTCAGCGACGTACCAATGACCATCTTCATAGCTTGGAAGCTCGAGTGGAGCACATCGACTTCCACATTCATGATCGTGTTGGGTATTTCGCAGCTCCCCCTGTAATGCCTCCCCACCCTCCTCCCTGACATGCTATTGTCAACTCCAGCTTCTTTTTGTGTCTATGTTAGTAGGCTAAGGCCTTAGCACTTATCGGAAATAATGTATGTAATTTGTCCTCACTAGTATTCTCGAGTCCCCAATCTCATAATGTTTGTTTGTCCCAAGAGAGCAAGGATTGTTGAGATCTTTTTTGTAAGCTATGTTATTTTGAAAATCTAATGAAAACACTTTTGAACGACAAAAAAAGAAAGAGAAGAGAGTGTTCTTATAAGTAATTTTTATATTAAAGAGAAGAAAGTGTTCTTATTAATTATAGTAAATTGTGTTAGGTATGTAGCTAGTTATATACTAACAAAAGGGTTGTGGGGCAACAAGTCCCTGCCTTGAGCGAAATAACATATTGACATGTCCATGGGAGTGCCTCTCAAATAGCTTAGTGTCTTAGTTAAAGCCACACATTATCTCTGTTGTAATGGCATTATTAGTAGCTCTGTGTTGATTGGGGTCCCCCACTGTCTTTTTATTTGTACGTGATTACAGGTAGATTATAAGTTACTTTCTCCTCAACCGTTATAGGAAAGCTAATGGAGAATCACATAATCTTGACAAATTAAAGATCTACAAAATTCAAGTATGGCAGGTAGGAAAGTTAATGGAGAATCACATAATCTTGATAAATTAAATATCTACATAATTCAAGTATGACATGTATTTCAATGGAATTTCCCACTCCTTTAACCACCAACCAATGGTATTCCTGAACCCAAGAATATAAATGAAACACTCCAAAGCATCAAAATGCAACTGAGGATTTCAGTAGGAAGTAATTCAATATGGAGATTGCAATGTTGACTTACAGAGTCTTAGTATAATGAGAGTTAAAGTAAACACACAACTCACCCTAATAAATACCAACCATATGGATATCTCCGATGTCACTTGAAATTAGATTGAATAATAATCGAAATGCTAGTAGGTCATAAATAGAATAATTATTATGCAATTCAGAAAACCCCGTTATTTAAATTTTAAGTATAAATCCTCATTGACAGTTGATATGATATGATTGTGCTTGGTAGTGTAGAAGTTAGACATACAGTGCAAGTAAACCTTCATCCAAAGTATAGGTATAAACTTGTAACCTTTGATATAATCAAATCATTAGTGACTATGTTTTGTTTTGTACTAATTTAAATTTTATCCATGAGCAAGCCTTTAAGGAACCTCCTTTTGCCCCGAACATATAACTTGATATAGAATATTCTAAAACTAATAAACCATTGAAGTGTGGCAACACTCACTATGATAGTTACCAGGTCGTTCTGTCTAATTATATGCATTAAACTCAAACTCAATGATTAAATCCAAGAAAAATGACCCATATTTCTTTTCTTAAAAATAGGTTAGTTGAATTAAACACCAGCTAGATTATTCCCTAATGCAAATTTCATATACAGTGACAATTTGTGAAGTAAAGATAGTGGAAACTGTGTTTAAATTGGCAATGATGTTTCTCTACTATATAAGTATTTAAATAACTCAAGTATCGTCATAATTGTAATGGCCCCATGCTCCCATTGATCTCATAATGTTACCTTGCAACTTAACCTTTGGCAAGTCATTGGGTACCTACAGAATTAATATACTACTATTGGAATCTGCATAGTGTTAAGATCCATTGGACATCCGATTTTGGGGCCACAGGTTAAACTGGTAATGCGTGCAACAACATTTCTATCAACACCTGAAACTGAATAGAGAAATCTCAGATAATCTTCATAGCCTGCAAATTAATTTGTGGAGTAATTAGTATACATATGTGAATGTTTAGACGTGTTGCATGTAAAGGTGGTATGCTTTTTTATATTAAAAGAATAGATATAAATTAAATTAGATATAGGAAATAAAACTAGGGGGTGGGCATGCAGGGCTTGCATGCAACCCATGTATCCCCTCTCCACACACTAGGAGCTTCCTAAACCTTGTAACGCATATGCCTTGTTAACAGTCAAGTGCAATCACCCATGCGTATCCTCCCTCATGCATGCCTACCTCCCCTTGGCTTTCAAATAGGCTGAGGATGCTAGCTTTGACGTTAATGGTCATGTTCACATTTATGCTTATGTTGCTTCCTTTGATGGTCGGTACTAATCGCCTTTCAACACCTGGGAGCTTTCTAAGATGATATGCTACTAGGTGTGTCGTTAATGGTGCTAGGTGTGGTGGTGGTAAGCTAAGGGATTCAAGTCATTAACCCTAATATCCTAATTGTTAAGGTCGTGATCCTCAGTGAACAAGATAACTGATGGTAAAACATTGCCTAGAGCACATGCTTGTATTGTGTATACCACTATTAATGTACTTCGGCGTGTCCTTGAAGAGGTCAAAGTTCCACTGGAGCTGGTTCGTTCTAGCAAGCGGCGAGTCAGGAGCTGTGGGAGGAATGTCTCTGATCTGGTTCCAACAACCCAAACCATAGGCAAGAGGGTAGTTGGTTTGCCCTCTTCCACTTTTCTTGCTTCCATATGAAAATTATTGGTTCTTTTCATATTCTACAAAATAGCCTAGTCTATTAACTCTGTTTTATATGATTTAGCAATTCTAGAAACCAAAACAATTTCTTATAACACCTTAAGTCATTAAGTTGATCTAGTGGGTTGTGGAGTCAGTATGGCTACCTCCTCACTATGAAGCCAAGAAAATGTCTCCTACAACAAAAGGAAAAGAGAAGGTTGCCGAATAGAGATAAGGGAGCTAAGTCAGGTTGTTGCTGTTGTTGTAGTGGGCTGTGGAGTCGGTATTGTTGCCTCCTCTGTTGCAGTAGGTCGTGGAGTCAATATGGTTGCCTCCTCACCACAAGCAAAGCCAATGCCCCTATATAAAGCATATAAAGCATATTTTCATCGCAGTGTAGGTGAAATTGGAACTATAAGTGGAACATGAAATTTGCATCGGTGTGCAAGGGGCAGTTATAAGGCATTGGGAATTGTGAAATTGAAGTACATGGATCCTAGTGAAAAAAAATCAATGTTAGTAAACTAATGTTAGCATTAGTTTCAGTGCATTTTCCATAAAAAAAAATTGTTAATGGGATCTTATCTTATAAACTTATAAACTAATACAATAATATCAACCATATGGTCTCTCCGCCTCAGGAAGAGGCCAAATATGACCATCAATTAATCTATTGGTCCTCAATATTATTGTGCCAATTTAATAGGCTGACAACAACAGTGCTTTATGAACAAAGTGAAAACTTTCTAGTAATTTCAATAGGTATTAATGCTAACCAATACATTTGATTACTATAGTCCAATGTCGTCTGACGGAAGGGACCAATAATAAACATCTCATTCAAATTATTTATGTGAAGTGCACTAACTTATATATTGATAAGTATATGAAAAATGCAATTCAAAAATTTAAAAGCACATTTCTTAATTTTCGTATGGAATTTTCCTAGAAAAACTACATGTATTATTTTTTTTTTGTTAGAATATTTTTTTTTGTAATTTGATGATCTATTAAGTAATAAAAAGATAACAAAAAACAAATGGTCTCACCCCAACCAAGATTGTTGACCAATGCTAGTTGGGCATTACATACAATAAAAAAGAGACTAAAGGGAGGAGTCCAGAGCCTAAAAGACCAAAAGCACCATAATATAGCCAAAATAAATAAAACACTTGTCACAAGTGATTAATCATATTAAGGAATGGAAGTTGGATTGTCTGGCCCGGTCCCTAGAGGAGGAGGATGGCGATACAGACATCTAACATGCTACCCAAAGTGATATAGTAAGGTTTCCAACTTGTCTACCTTTTCAATGAGAAGATTTTTCCCCATCCAAACCACCGCTACTCTTTCACGAACGTGACATTGAAAATGTAGTTGATTAAGCATCCCCATCACATCTTCATGCTCCTCCTTGCGAGTCCTATCTTGAGCCTCTAGAAGATCCTACAGAAATTGAACCAAATTCTGTTGAGTCATCGAACAACTAGGAGGGCCAACTATCCCACGTCCAGTCATGCCATTGTGACCACAACGACTACCACACCCTCGAGTACTGCCACCACAACTATGGGAAGCCTGCGGTTGCCTGCAACCACCTCTCCCATGACCACCTCGTGAGGAGCTTGCTCCACTACACCCACCTGTGCCTGAAGGCTACCCTCTCTGCACCCTCCCTCGCTTTAGGGACGATGTCGAAAGGGGCGTCTTAGCCCTAGTACATCTTGGGGCTAGCTCATTGTGTACCCACAAAGCCCTATAAAAAACACCTAACTAGTCCATTGAGCACTCTTATCGAATGGATGAGCACCCCGTGTGCACTCCAACCCAGAAGAAAACATTCTTTAGATAGCCACCAAACAGAAGCAAACCAGACCCAAATGAATTGGTGATGGAGGAAACCGCAGACAGAGTGAACTTCTCTAGGGCCAAAATCCAACACCAAATTTGACTAAACATGAATGCAATAAAGCAGACCCAAGACCTGAGACATGATGAAGCCTTGAGCCCTAGCCACCCCCTCAGGGCAATAATACCCAAATTCCAAACACACACTACCAGGAACCACGACCTCAGCTCGAGCCCTTGCCGAACCCCAACCAAGGACAGAGGAACCCTGAAAACACCTAGACCACCCAGCTCCCAAAAGAGAATCGCTACGCACTCAACCCGAGCTAGGACACACTTGCAGTAATCGGCTACGCTGGTCGAACCCAGAAAATAAGACTCAAAATCCCACCCATAATGGACCCCCGTAATACAAGAGTCAACCCAAACAAAAACTAACCCAGAACACCACAACGTCGGTACACATATCATATACCACCCAAAAGATTACCTAGACTAAGGAGACTGAAAACGAACAAACCCAGAGTGAAAAGAGAGGGGGCCTAGCCTTCCTGTTCGATGAACAGAGCAAGACCAATGAAAAGGAACAAGGAGGGAGAGACAGACAAACTTACCTCCCACAAGTGGCATACTAGGGTCCCACAGACCCCACACCCCTCGGAATTTCCAACACCTTAGCCTCCACGACCACTTTGCCTCCTCCAATGGTTGATCATTCACCCATGGAAGGAAGGCAATTGTAACTAAACCTTCTATCCATGCGTCCACAGTCACATAATAACTCAGGTCTCTCGCCACCTTCTGCATTAAGTTTCTAGTATTCGACTGACTTCCCCATGCTACCATATTGCATGTATGCGCAACAACGTTACCAATCCTCTGCCTTCTTCTCCTTTTGTCGTATGTCCCCTATTAAATCCCACATGTTAGCAGTTCTACATGCTCATCCTCGGGATTATACACCCCCATCGGGGAACACTCCTCAGTGGCGACAATCTGGTGCAACTCTTCCAAATGAAGAGCCTAAAGTTTATTGGCCAATCATGGACCACTTCCTGATTTTGGTGATCACTACCCCAGTTTGCCAATTTGTTTGTTGCTTGATTCCCCTGACATTTCACATGTTTAATGATTAAATATTTGAAAGAAGATTATTTTGTTGATGATATCAAGCCTCCAACTCGATACAACATTGTCATGCGGGAAACCATTTATAATTTTTTGCATTAGAGAAACTGCAATTTGCAAATCCCCGATGATTTGAATTTTGGCTAACCCCATCTTTGTTGTCATTTGAAGACCCTTTCCAATGATAGAAATTCAGCTACATTATTAGTTGTGTTTCCACAAGAAGCTGCATATGTTTTCATGGCCTTACCCTAGTTGTTGTGAATCAGACCTCCTAAACGCGCAAGGCTGGGGTTTCATTTGGAAGCTCCATCAAAGTTAATTTTGAAAAAATCAGTTAGTAGGCGGATAAATTTGTCAGTGGAGTTACCCCTTAGAGAGGGGTTATGAGGAACCAAAGAAGATTAACTCCGGGTGTAGATCCAGGTCCCCAAGGATTCTCAGCTCCTACCCTTCCACCTTTTTTTATTTTATTTTACAATTTAAAATAAATAAAAAAAATAATGTTAGAATATTAAATATTACGGAGCAATGGAACACATAAAATATTGCAGAAATATAAACACAGAAAACGCACAAACAAGAGAAGACAACAGATATACGTGGGTCACCCAGTTTTGGGCTATCACACCCCGAAAGCCAGTCCTTCCTTTCTATTATCCCAGCAAAATGAAGAGACACAACCTAACAGGCAATCGCTGTAATATCTTGTCTTTTCTCTCACAGTCTCACTCTCTGTTTCTCGCTCACACAGAATACACACTATCTCAAACCTCAAATACAATACCCTCATACAAAGAGAGGGGTTGCTTTTAGGTAAAAAACCCTCAAACTAAATATAAGTTCTCTTCCGTCAGATCATCTGCCTAATGAACGGCCCAGATTGACTAGATTACTATACTTTACAAGGCAATTTTATAGTTGTTTTAGCTTCGGGGGTGCTGCCCCGAAACCCCCCGCCAGGGGGGGCTCCCCAAGTCGCAACCGCCCCCTGGACCCCCTGCAGCGAATATTTACGGGGTCAATGTGGCGGTACTTTTGAATATAGAATATAATCAGGCTCCACACCCAACAAAAAATTATATATAAATATTATAATAAATTAAAGTTTTCAAATTTTTATAATTTAATAATGTTATAAATAATGAGAAACGATTTAAAATATTATTTATATTTTATAAATTAAAGAATATAATTTTTTGAAATCGTATTATAAATGGTATTTTTATTATTATTTTTTTTAATTTAATATATAGATTATATGGTCTATTTTTTCTAGCAATCAACTAATCTAAATTTTTAATATTTTTATGTATATTTTTGTTTAGAAAGCAAGATAATATTTAAAAAGTATGTATACTATAGATTATATCACTATTATATCTAAAGTTACATGAGCTTGCACCTTATACCTTAAGTGGTACATCTGTTTCTTAGCTTCATAATAGGCATTACGTTACTTAAGCTCTTTTGGGATATCGACATATAAGCTACTTGTCAGGGTATGTTATCCTTCTTTCGCCCTCTTCGTTGTGTGCTACTTGATTTAGGGGCGACTACTTCTTTCTTTTCTTTCTAAAGCCGACTACTTTCTTTCTTTAGGGGTGAGCGCATAGCAAAGCGGGGTTGGGTGGGTTAATAGAACACATAGTGCTAATTGATAAGTAAGGCAAGACACTAATAAAGTAATAGCCTTTTAGAAAAAAGTGTTGTAAAATAGATATGTAGTAGCGAAGCACCTCTACTATAACTTATCTGCACCTTATAAGTTCGGGAATTAGCTCCTACTTTATTTCCGCCCTTGAGAAATAACGTAAGTGGTAGCAAAGCAATGTTTTATAAAGTAGGAGCTATTGAATCAAATTTACATATTTTCTATCAATTAACACAACAAATAACACTACTCCGATGGAAATGAATTTTCTATGAAAAGCAAATAACTAGATTCTATACCCCTTACAATTCAATGCCCTAATCACTCCTTACAAACAATGTACAAGCTTGCATGGATTTTTTATATCTAATTTAATTTACAATTTATTTGTAAATTAATATAATTATAATAATAATTTAATTTTAAAGTTATGGTTAAATTGGATATCAAATTGGTGTATGAGAACTTTTTGTTTATAGAATAAGGGATTTGCTTTCACCCGATGATTTGATTGCTAAATTTTACAAAGATGTACATACTCTACCCCTCTTTGGATTTAAACATATAGCCTTTTAGGAGGAAACACGTGTTCTTAATTATATGGATGAAAAAACTTAGCCTATCTCATATATATATTCTTTTGTCATCAACAAATTAAATTGAATTCTTTGCTCTTAATTAGATATCATCTTAGATTTATCAAATATCAAAGAAAATCAATTTTGTTGATAAATAATTTATTTTGATTTGTCATTTAAATCCATGTCATAAATTAATTGCAAATTAATTTAATCTCTCACACACATAATGGATCTAAGCTTATTTATTTACCAATATTCATATATAATTATTTATTTGAATTATTTTTTATTCAATTTTACAATATAACATTATGTTTATTTATTTATTGATAACTATATATTCTTTAAAATAAACTATGAAATATCATTAATTTATAAATTTTATATTAAATTATAATTTTGTTCTCACATTTTCAAATCATTCGTATCAGTTGATTCGCATCAAAAATTATGGTCGACATTTCAAAGTCAAAAAAGTATGACTTATCCTCCAGACAGAAATATAAAATCTGATCCAGCGATAAGATAAATAAATAAATAAGAAATACATTTAAAAAACATTAAAATATTCTAAATTCAATTACTAAATTTAAACAAAGCCAAATCCACACCAATTATCGATAATTAATCGATTTGACATATAATAGACACATTTGTTTTGTCCTATCTTCTTTCCTGGTCAGTTTCATTATTGCATTGAACTTATCCTCTTTCCCATTATTTATGATAACGATATTCTATGCACTTTTTATCTTCGTCCTTATTATGAATTAGGCTAAAGTCACTTTTTGCCCGTGCACAATTACGTACGGAGATAAAACGTTCTTTGCTTTTGGGTGAACTTTAAAAGCGGGATAAAAGGTATCAAATTGTATTATTTTAAAATATTTGTGGCATTTTTCCAAAATGAAGATAATTTTATTTATTTTTTAATTGGTAATATGTTAAGAATTGTTTGCTTAAGCTGTAAAATCGAAATTTTCAATTATTATTATAATATTAAGAGTATATTTTAAAATTATTAAGATAAATACATTAATGATTTATGGTTTAGTACGAGTCAACATATTACTTGAGTAGGGTTTCTGTGTTTTTCGAGCCTTATCACAATGGATCAAACATGTCTCTTGGAATTAAATTTAGGTGGATTTCGACATCAAATTGGTGTATGAGATACCCTTATTTATGAAAGGGACTCATCTCCATGTAACAATTCAATTACTAATGCCTATAAAGGTGTACATACTCCACCCCATATGTATTTGAACCTATGACCTATTAAGAAGAAACACGTATTTTGAACTATTAAACCCACTAATATTCTCTACCCTATAGTAAAAAAAAGTATAGTTATTTTTTTTTAATTACCTTAAATTTATAATTTATTGTATATAATTTTATTAGTAAGTTTATTTATTAAATTACAAGGTTCATATTATTTTTTGTAAAGTAAATTTTTATATTTCCTATTTTCAAAAAATGACATCAAAATAGGGAAAGGTTCATTTTGGCCCGCCAGTCGGAAACCAGACTAAAGATAGAACTGAAGTTTTAACATCATCCATACAAAAAAGTTTACTTGAGTACAACAACATTACTAAAAAACTAGAGTGAAGTGCGAGACCACTAGGGCCATTAACAAACTTGATAATAAAAAATATAGAAAAAAATATCAAAATAATGAACTACATGGAAACCATCATTTAGACTTGTCAAAATTAGAGGCTTCCACTAGAATGGGCTCATATCAGGGGAGAAACCAAGGTTGGGGGTTGATCTGGATTTAAAACAAGAATGCAACAAATTACAGATATAACCATAAATACAAAGATGCAGTAGAAATAACACTTCATTTCATTAATATCAAAGACTGAAATATGCTTACAAACAGAATGGAAATAAGACTAGCTTGGGCGATAATAGCTTATCTTTGAGAAGAGATGTGGCGACTACATGCCTCCGAATTGTGTTACAATGAAGCTCAAAGGCCTATTTATTATTGAGAAACAATGGAAAATTGTTGGGTCCCCATAATACTAGTGATTACCCCATTACTATTGTAGTTGTACCCCTTATTAATATTGTTGTGCCCCTATTGTGCCCATATTGTTACTATTGTGCCCCATA
>APFE030770814.1:135278-163026 GCA_000404065.3 Pinus taeda | reverse complement strand
AATTGTTCATTTATGTAATGTAAAGGAGGTTGCCCCCTCGAAGAGGCTGAATTCTAAGGCATTGATCTATCTTTTCTATCTTTTCTTGAACTGGTTTCATAACAAAAACCCTAAACATCCAAAAACCTAACCCTAGGAGATGAAGCGCCAAAACTGTGGGCCCCGTTTGGGTAAATTGGTACATCAACTTCTCGGGTCATAACTTTGGCATACGATCTCCATTTGGCTATCATAATACCTCGTTTCGAAGAACTCAAAGAGAAGGCCCAAAAGAAACTAGCAAGCTAGTTTGTGACATTTCTAATCTCTTCGTTTTCCCTAAAAACATCATTTAGGGCCTCAAAACGCCTCTAAAAGTTCACAACCCGAAAAACTACCAAAAATAGTAAACTGTGCTACAATTAAGGATACCGAAAAACTGAAAGAGACAGTGTTGGGGTCCAAGTGGAATAGACAGGTGGCCACCAATATCCACCTGGATCATTCCTCCCCCCTTATGAAGCAATGGTCCCCATTGCGTTGAGTTCCTCCATGAGATGAGGAAACTTCTGCTGAACTTGGTCCCTGGTGAGCCACTTGCCCTGGTGAAGGAGTTGGCCTACTTTGACAACTCGATATAGTTGGATCCTTTTTGTCGAGTGTTCTTGATTTGCATGTCCATGATCCGATCAGTTGTGGATTGTTCCATGCAATATGGATTTAACTTTGTAGGTGTGTGTTGTTATGCAATGTTTGATGTGTCTAGCAATGGTGGGAAGTATGGTCGAAGGCGGTCCACATTGAACAATGGGTGTACGGAAAGGAATGGAGGAATGTTGAGCTCAAATGCAATGTCTCCCACCACCTTGGTAATGGTGTAAGGACCATATCGGAGTGGTCTGAGTTTCTAATAAGCTTCAGTAAGACGTTCCTTTTGCAAATGCAACCATATTTTTTCACCCACCTGAAACTTGTGTGGCACCCGATGTTGATCATGTCATTGCCTATACTTGGCATTTGATTCCTCTAGAATGTCGTGGACCTGCTGGCGGATATGTTGGATGTGCTCAATGAAGTTGTTTTCCTTATCGGTTTAGGATTGGACATGAGCCAAATCTGCATGAGTAGCTGCAAATGGCATGGCCATATCAATGGGACATAGTGGTTGGAATCCCAAGCCCACTTGAAAGGGTTGTGGCCAATCAAGCTATGGAGAGCCCGGTTATAGCTGTGCTTAACATAGGGGAGGCTCTCATCCCATGTGAGTGGATGCTTTGAGCTATACATGCGCAGAATGTGTACGATCATCCTGTTGACGACCTCTATCTGGCCATCAGTTTGGGGATGGAAAGTTGTGGACTTAGTGAGCTTGGTGTCCAGCATCAACCAGAGACTGGACCAAAATGTACTAAGGAACCTGCTGTCCTAATCTGAGATGATAGATTGTGGGATCACAAAGTGTACCCACACTCGTTCAAAGAAGAGTTTAGTAGTGGCTTCCACTGTGATATTCTTCTTGCAGTCCGCCATAATGGCCATCTTTGAGAATCTGTCGACGACTACAAAAACATAGTCGTTTCCATGCTTAGTAATAGGAAGGCATAACATGTAATCCATGGAGATGGATTCCCAAGGTTAACTAGGGGTAGGCAGCGGAGTATAGAGGCCTTGCTTCTTGATGGTTGGTTTGGAAATGGTGTAGGCAGTGCAAGATCTGATGTACTTCCCGACATCCTGTCGAAGATTCGGCCAATAGAAATACTTCTGCAGTACTACCACCATTTTCTCGACCCCGAAATGCCCAGTGGCCCGACTGTAGTGAGCTTCCCAAATCATCTTGGCACGCTCTCTTGAAGGAACACGAAGGTGTCCCAGGTGGCATAATAGGGCATCTTGGAGGTGAAAATCTGGAACTTGCTGACCCTCCAAGAGCATCTAGTATGTGTGGCCGAATTTTGGGTCACTTTTGTAGAGAAGTGGCCAATCAGAAGTCTCATGTCCACAAGAGTTGAGCACGGTGGTTTACACCATGATCGGTGGTCGACTGAGGCAATTTGCAACATTATTGGTGCTGCGCTTCTTATACTTGATATTCAAATGGAACTGTTGCGGGTATGTGGACCACTTCTGATGGCGATCATTCTGCAACTTCCCTTTCGTCTTTAGGAACTACAAGGGCCGGTGGACTGTGTGGATGACCGTTTCCTTCCCCAAAATGTAATGCTTCCATTGTTGGCAGGCCTGCACAATGGAATACATTTCTTTGTCATAAGTGGGATACTTCCGGATTGTGTCTAAAAGTGTATCACTATGATATGCCACTGGATGCCCCTATTGAGTAAGGACTACCCTAATAGCATAGTCAGAGGCATCTGTCTTGATCTCAAATGGATGTTGCAAGTCTGGTAATGTGAGTACTGGTGCAGAGTAGAAGCGATGTTTCAACTCTGTGAATGCCTTATGTTGAGATTCAGACCAAAAGAATTTTGCTTTCGCTCCTCCCTTGGTTACTTGACTCAAGGGCCAAGTGATATGAGAGAATCCCAACACGAACTTGCGGTAGAAATTGGAAAGACCCAGAAAGTTGCGGAGCTCTATCAAAGTGGTTGGAGTTGGCCAATCCCGGATAACTTAGATCTTGGCTGGATCCACCCTAGGTCATGCCAAAAGTGCTTTTCTCCAGATTGGCACATAGCTTGTGTTGTTGTAGTGTTTGGAGACCCTGTCGGATGTGGTGGAGTTACTCTTCCCAACTCTGGCTGAAGATTAGGATGTCAACCAAGTATACCACTACAAATGAGTTGGTGAATGGCTGCAAGATATCATCCATCAGCCTCATGAAGGTTGCAGGAGCATTCATCAACCCAAAAGGCATAACCAACCATTCAAAAAGGTCCTCCTCAGCTTTCAAGGCAGTATTCCACACATCAGAGGGTTCGATTGGTACCTGGTGATATCCTGACTTCAAGTCGATCTTGCTAAAATATTTTCCCCCCTTCAGTTGGTCCAGAAGGTCATCAATCCATGGGATCGGGTACCTATTCTAGACAGTGATCTTGTTTAGCGCCCGATAGTCAATACCGAGTCTCCAAGTCCCATCCTTCTTCTATACCAACACGATCAGGCTCCCACAGGATGATGAACTCGGCCGGATGTGACCTTTCTGTAACAACTCCTGAATATGCCTCTTGATTTCGTCGTTCTCCAAAACGGAGCACCAATAGATTGGTCCATTAGGCAGCAATGCACTTGGGATCAGATCGATGGAGTGCTTGACCTGACAGTGCAGAGGCACCCCTGCGGGGGAGGTGAAGATGTCCCCGTACTCCTCCATGACCGTGTCCATTTGTTTTTGTCGTGCGGAGGGGCCCTGTCTAGAGGTCATGGCCATCATCTTCTTCTTTCCCTGTGGACGTATCATCAGGAAAACAAATTTCCCAGTTTTGGAAATGAGCTTATTGCATTGTTTCACATTAACCAAAGAGATGGTGGCAGGCGGTGCTACCTCTGGTATCCTGTACAACTTATTTTCTCAAAGTAACAATAACAACACGAGGCCTTGACTCATACAACATGTCGCTTCCATAAGTATGGTTGGCCTAATAATACATCACAAACATCAAGGGGAGCAACGTCACATAATACCTCATCCGTGAAGGGCTTGATGCTATATGGAAGGCAACACTGCTGGCTCACGCGAAGATCCCGTCCTTAGTGAAGCCACCCGATGGTGTACAATTGTGGATGTGTTGTGGTCGGTAAGCCCAGCCGCTTCACGACCTCTGCCGAAATGAGGTTATTTTGTCTCCCGCTTTCAACAATGAACTGTAGCGGGGAACCCTTTACCCACATCTGGGAGTGGAAGAGGCGCTCCTCCTCCTCTGGATCTTTAGGTTCCTCCTTCTGGATCTTCGTGGTGGCAATGGTGGTGTTGGGATCCTCATCGATAATTTGCTTCCCTTTGTCAATCCCCTTGTCGGGTTCTGACTCAGAGTCAGAACATGCATCTGGTTTCAAAGCCTTTAACTCGGCCACCAGTGACTACTTGGCCCGACACTCACTTATGTTGTGAGTGGATCTCTTATGGAACTCACACCACTTTTTCTTGTCCTTCTTCAGCTTCACGATGTTGTTCTTTGCTTGTGGCTTTGACGGGTTGTCTTGGGTCGCCCCGCCTTGGCTTTGTCCTTTGTTTTGCGATTTGGGGGTACCTTTCCCTTGCTTTGGATTCACAGATCCAAGGTCTCGCTTCTTCTGTTTAAACTTTTTCTCGATCTTGACAGCATATCGGTATACGGTGCCGAGCGAGGAGATGTTCAGGAACTCCATCTCGTCCTGGATGTACTTGTGTAGGCAGACACAGTAGTTGAGAACCAAATGGTTCTCAGAATCCTTGATACCCAACTTGTTCTCAGAATCCTTGATACCCAACTTTGTGTGAAGGGTATGAAAAACATTGGTAAACTTCGGTACATCTTGGTCCCTTCCCTGTCACATCGTTGTCCACTTTATGTATTTATCCTCATAGCTCCCGACAGGGTAGTGCTGCTCCTTGATGGCATCCTGGAATGAGTTCCAAGTGGGTGCGTATGAAAATAATGACTTCGTACTTTCATCCTTCTGCTCATAGTATGTTTCCCACCAGTCCTTGACGTGGGGGGCTGCTTTGAGAAGTGCAAAAGTGATCTTTTTCCGGTTGGAAAAATCATGAACGAAAAAATATCCTTCTAGCAGATTTAACCATTTATCTACAGCGTTTGCATTTATTTGACCCTCAAATATGGGAATGCCAAAGTTAACTTGTACCTTAAAGGGTGTGGCGCTTCTAGAGTAGCTGCCTGAAGTAGATGCGTCGCCCTTGGGTAGCTGCTGAAGGATCTTGACAAAGTTTTCCATCATCACTTTCCTTTGTCATTCGAGGGCTTCTTTGAGCAAGATTTTGATAGGATTTCCTGCCCCCTCGTCTTTCTTTTCATCCGCTATGGGAGGCCGTCGGGATTTGCGAGGTTAGTCTTGTAAAGGTTCGACCAGTGCAAGCACTAACTCCTTATATCCCGACCTCGTTGGGGACATGCAAAGAAAAACATAGAAAGACTGCTCTGACACCACTGATCCACATTTAAACAAGAACACAACAAATTACAGATATAACCATAAATATAAAGATGCAGTAGAAATAACACTTCATTTCATTAATATCAATCACTGAAATATGCTTACAAACAGAATGGAAATAAGACTAGCTCGAGCGATGGTAGCTTATCTCTGAGAAGAGATGTGGTGGCTACATGCCTCTGAACTGTGTTACAATGAGGGTCAAAGGCCTATTTATTATTGAGAAATAATGGAAAACCCTAAACATTCAAAAACCTAACCCTGGGAGATGAAGCGCCAAAACTATGGGCCCCGTTTGGGTAAATTGGTACATCAACTTCCCGGGGTTGTAAATTTGGCATACGATCTCCGTTTGACTATCATAATACCTCGTTTCGAAGATCTCAAAGAGAAAGTTAAAAACGAATATGCAAGCTAATTTGGGATATTTCCAATCTATCCGTTTTCCCTAAAAACGTCGTTTAGGGCCTCAAAATGGCTCCAGAAGTTCAGGACATGAAAAAGTGCCAAAAATAGTAAACTGTGCTACAATTAAGGAAACCGAAAAAAAGAAATAGACAGTGTTGGGGGTCCAAGTGGAATAGGCAGGTGGCTACCAATATCCACCTGGATCAGGGGCATGCCTAATTGTGCCTCCACGCGTCCAAACTTTTGATCCATAGTACTCATGGTGCGCTAAAACACATCCAACATTAAGATAATATCTTCTTTTACCTCATTCTTGTCAAACAATACCCTACCCAACAAGAGATTTAGTTGCTAGTAGATGTCTTTAATATACATATTGGTTGTAGTAACCCCGAGTGTGGCCCGTATCAGGCACCCAATAAACAATCTCAACTAACACCTCTATTGTAGTCAAACAACATCGCTCTTTTACAATTTCTCTTTCCACCTACTCTATTTATACTTGAATCAATGGAGAAGTGTGCTCTCTGTATATTTGAGCAACCCTCCACACTCTCAGTTACTTAAGGTAGAGTGGTTTGAACATATCAGAACAAAACCGTAATGTACCATAATTCAACTCTCAAATCACCCTTGTGCTGCTTCTAGATACATCCCACATATTGAGCATTGTCACCTTGCAACATGAATGTTTGCCCCTGCCTAAAATTATGATGGAATGGGGAGGCCCATTAGGATTGGGTCATTTGACAATTGAGTACAACCAAACATCCGCAATAAAGATATGAAGATTTGTCACTTGAAATCACACATTAGAATTATACTAGATGTCACATTACCCACCATTAGAGAATCGTTATATGTTATACAACATCATGCAATGGAGTTAATGCATCTTAATTATTTTGGGGGGGCACATTACTATGTCCTCGCCCTTGAGTGGTTAGTGGGATGGTGGTAATATATCCCCCCACCTATTGCACTTTAGGCACCCCATCCAGGGTACAAGGTCTGGGATTCATTTATATGAATTTAATATGTTTTTTTTATGATTTAGAGCTACCCTAACATCCACAATCTTCAACGTGGCAAGGTTGAAATTGGCATGTACTATTCCACTTGACTTGTGAGTAAGCAAATGCTTCATGTTACACTTGGTTAATTAACATGGCAAATTCTTGTAGTAATAAGCTTTTTTATATGAATATATTTTTGAATACATGTAATACTATTATTTGTTGGTAGACTCAATTACTTCTATTAACAAGCCATTTCAGCCATTGATTCTTCAAAAAATAGATTCAAGGGAATCAATTATATTCTTCTCACATGGAAGACAAAATTCTAGATAATTATGATTTTTTTGTTTGATTTTATTATCAACAAGAGAACATTATAGAATTTAGATTAATTCAAGTTAGGTTTTCCATTGAAAACACTATAGGATTTTGAATAATTTAAACTTTGTTTGTTATATTTTCAACTATTAAATTTCTTAAAGTCATTGAAAGGTTCAAAATATTGAAAAAAACTAAAAACTAGCCATTATATAAGTTTTTAGCTATTTCTTATTGATAGCCTTTTACAAATTTGTATTTTTTAAATAAGAAAATTTCTATTGATTAGAAATATGTATAGATACAAAGTCCATACAAGTATAGTGCATAGACAAATCTATAGGCTTGTTTTCCAACCCAAAAATATTGTTGATTCCATAGAGTGTGACTTCTTTGGGATAGAAAAAGTCCCGATCGAGACACCCAAAGGTCTAAAAGTCTACCATATAAGAACCGAGGATGTCTAAATTCTAAAAAAATAAATTACTCAACATATATAGACGATTCAAATAAAAGGCTAGGCCTTGCCATAGTTGGAAACCAAAACCCCTTGATTCTATATGTTCCAATGTCTTCATCACCCATTGCTTCATGTCTTATATGACCTCTAGTCACCTGATCTGAAATGTCTTTTACAAATCATTATAAGATCACATTTGAATAAGAAATATATCACTTTTATAGAAAATCTTCTATTCTTAAAGAGAGATGTAGAATTGCACAAATAAGAGTGAAGCAAATTTTTGCATAATTAAAAAAAAATTGCAACTACAAAAATAAGAATGAAGCAAAATGTAGCCTAATGCATTTTGAAGGTAATTATGATTGAGTTTTGTCCATGCAAATGAGAAATCTAAAATAGAATGTTCACAAAAGAATTGAATTAAAATTATAATATATGTGAATCATATTCCAATTGTGGAATTATTTCCTTTAATGGTATACCATGTTTAAATGAAGCAAAAATATAAGAGAACATTGAAATGTTGTTGATTTCTAGTAATTATCAAAGCGACTCTTTAAATATGCTTTAGTTTTCAATGATATTTATGGAAATTGAAAAAGATATGTGGTCTACATTTTAATCTATCTTTGTAAAGTAAAAATACTAAAAATGTATTTAAATAATTCTTTTTGTTGTGTGTAATTTAAATTTTCAAACAACATTATTTTTAGTTCAATATCTTATAGTGCATATTTTGTATTGTACAAGTTTAGTAAGTGAGTACAAATACATTCAAGGACTCTTATAGGTGAATAGTGCACCAATCTAGTTGAAACATGCTTGGGATGGGTTATGTTTACTATTAACTCGGGAGGATAGTTTCCAAAAATCTAGAACTTTGTAACATCTTAAAAATTGTTTACAAATGTTGGAGAGGGCCTTCTTTTATATGATATATAATAACTATTTTAATATATCAATTGTTTAGTCAAATATAGACTTTTATCTAGTTAATTTCAAAAATGAAGTTTGTAAATGGCATGTGCATTGGCTATATATCCATTACAAATAATTCAACATGCGTAGTGAGGAGCCACTGGGGTACTTATCTCTCTTAAATTCTTCACAAATTGCAAGGAATATTTAATTAAATTTGAAGATAATTGTATCAATATTGACTAGATATATAGTAAAAAATGTTTTATGTTACCATGGCTAAATCCATTTATGTTCGTGCTTGCATTAATATGCAATGCAATCTATGTAGGAAGGTAATATTTGTGTTTGTTTTCACCTTAATAAGATACTTTCATTGCTAGAGTATTTAATCGATTCTAATGGAGAAGTAGTTAATGTATCTATAAAATCTAGTTGTTGATGTAAACAACATTATTATAAGAAGTTTGGAATGGAAAAAATTAAAGCCAAATATGCCATGGCTTGAGGATGTTGCGATATACATACTTTTAGATTTCATTTTTTAAGATTACTTTGTATTTTAACAATAAAACATTAGATTGTTATGTGCAATATAATTAAGTCAATTAAGGGTATCAAATGTTAGTGTTGATTATCTCCTCTATCTTTTAATAGTTTTGGTAGTATTTGTGAATATTTAGATGCATTCATTACATTCCTTCACAAAACCATGATTATACCACGATGTGCTCTAAAGCTACCTCAACATGCATACAACTCAATAAGCATGAAACATGATTACAAACACAAGGTTTTTCTCATTATCAATAGAATGACAAATTCATGGCTACTTAGGATGCAAGTTATTGGAAATACATCTCGTTTGTCTACTTTTATAATGTGAGCGAAATACATATTCACGAGACCTCTATCTTTATGATTTTCTTCATGACACCATTAATGGATTCTTCAAACCAACAAAAATATGGTGATGCCTTCTATAGGGAGACGCATACAACAAATTATACCTCATAATTCTTCCATATGACATTATCTCTAGTTGTGCTTATTTTAGAACCTATTATACATAATAGGTTTTCATTCGAGGTGTTTTTATTTTCATAGTATTTTTTTTTTATATATTGTGTTTTCATTCATCCATTAATCCTCATGATATTATGTACTCACAAGGTCTAAAAGTGAACCCTTGATTAGAAGAATTAAATTTTTGATTTGGATTGTATAGAGAATGAAATGAAATGTCAGAATATGAATATAACACACACATGGTAAAATTGCAAAGAGGTTAGTAATATAAAGACACCATAAATTTTATTAATAAAAGAAACAGGAAAACATTTTAAAATGAGAAGCAATACAAACTAACTAGAATGGAGGTATCTTATCTTAGAAGAGAGAGGTGTCAACTACACCCATTCACAAGTTGCTATTACAAGAGTCCAAAAATGGCCTTATAAAATAAAGTAAAAACCCTAAGAACAAAAACTCTAACCCTGGGAGAAAAAGTGACCTAAGTGGATATCAATGGCCACCCACCTCTTCTAGTGACTCAATGATTCTTTATCTTCTTGGTAGTTTTTCTATAGTTTTTTGGGACCCTAACATTTGGGGCCATTTTGAGGCCCTAAACGACGTTTTTTGGCCATTTAGGGTGCACGGGGTTGCTTTGACACCCCCTTTTGTGAAAGCTGTAATCCTCAGATAATTTTTTTCGAGGAGCTATTGTGCACCCCAAATGGAGATTGTATGCAAAAGTTGCTTCCCTAGGAAGTTCATGTACCAAACAACCACCTTAGGGCCCACAATCCTTTTGGCACGTCTTTTAGGGTTAGATTTTTGGACCTTTAGGATTCTTTGTTTATGTTAACAATACATCATTTCAACCTCTTGTAATAGATTTTACAAATGAATGTAATTACCACCTTTCTCTCTCTTCAAAGATAAGCTACCAACATTCTACCTAGTTTGTGTTCTATAATATTTTGTTATTTTATTTATTAATAGAAGTCAAGATTTCATTATATTATTGAGCTCTCTACTACATTTCTCTACGTGTTTGTTCCATTTCCTTTGCAATCTTTCATTCAATTCCTTGTATAACCTAGATCAGTGATATTAAAGAATCTACTCATTTTTGTTTCTTAGTGCATGTCATTAACGAAGTCAAGGTACTGAGAATTAGGTTTGAAGCTTTTTTGATTTGTGAATGATAGCTCTTGTCAATCCAAGCAACCTCCCATGGTGGAAGAAAGAGAGATGAAAAATTAGGAGATCTTATAAATTTGTTGCTCAAAGAAGCACTCACACAACAAGAAAAAAGATGATGGAAAATTTTGCCCAGACCCTTCAATGAATACTAATTACAACTAAGGCACCTCAAACTAGCAATAGTTAGGAAGGTGTAACACCCTTAGCTTCGATATCCCCTTATTCAAAAGATGGATAATTGCAAATGCTTTAGAGAAATGGTTGAATATGTTAGAATGCTATTACTTTGTCTAAAACAATTCCAACAATGAAATATCACCTTTACAATATTCAAATCTTATCCCCTATCAAAGATTGGTGGGAAGGTTACCGAGAGAGACACAATGAAGATGAGTAAGTGATATTCAAGGTAGGGACGCATTTGGGTGGATTTTATTGATTCCCTCAAGGAGGAGTTCTACCCTGTGAGGAATTATGATGACTAATACACAAGATGGACAATTCTATAATAGTAGAAAGACTAAACAGTGCTAGAGCACACCAATATTTTCCATGCCTTGCACTCAAAGTTGGCACCAGAGACTCCAAGTGACACTTGGTTTAGACCTTAGTAGCCTACATAGGTACATCCAAATAGAGATTGATTTCTTGAACATCTCCTCATAGGGAGCCACTTGTTGATATGCCATCAAAATTGAGTAGAAACTTAAGCAAAAGAACAATTAGGAGTTTGGGCCCCAAAATATGTTATAATATAATCCTAGAAAAGGTAGTCCTAACTCAAAAAACAAGGGGTGGAGCAAGGAGAGCCAACCTCAAGATAACTTGCCTGAGTCACGAGAAAATGTTCTGCAACCAACTCACAAAAAGATAGATCAACGACTTAAAAAGTATCCTCTTCGAGGGAGAAACCTCCTTTACATTACATAAATGAAAAATTCTTGGTTGATACAAATGACAAGGCCTCCTTTGTATATATAGGAGTCTAAAGGGTCACAATATAATTAGAGCCTACATAATAATAATAATGTAAGGGCACAACAATAACAGTAGTGGGCTTCTATGGGGCACAACAATAAAAATATGGGGGCTACATGGGCACAAGAATAACAATAAGGGGGATACACTAGTATTATAGGTACCTAACATGCCCCTCTCCTTCAAAAAAGTGTTGTCCTCAACGCTTAAGTAATTTTGGATGCTTCTGTATAAAATCCTCATCCTCCCATGTGGAATCTTTAGTGGGTAAGTTCTTCCACTTAATGAGATACTTTGAAATTGAATAATTCCGTAGTTGTCGGGTTCTTATTTTCGTGACTGTGTTAGGCTCAAATATGATTTTTCCTTCTTCGTCAAGTTTTTGCAACATTATTCGAACTGGAAGATTGTCACGGATAATCTTCTTTAAGCATGAAACAAGGAAAACTGGGTGTACTCAAGACGATGCAGGCAACTCCAATTTGTATGCCATAGTACCAATATTTTGCAACACCTTATAAGGATCGTAATACTTGGATGATAATTTATTATCATTCTTATCTTACTTGAGAGACATTTGTTTGTATGGTTGTAGCCATAAAAATACCCAGTCACCTACATAAAAAATTCTTTCACTGCAATGCTGATGTTTTTCCCTTTGGAAAAATCTGGGCAGATCAACCCCGAAGGGAATCTTTTAAAGCCCCGGCCAGACTAGCAGGGCCTAACCCCAAGGGCATCAAGGATAATTGACCCCGTGACCTCCTGATCGGTGAGGTACTTAACAATGGGGACTCAACCAATTGAGCTAACCCTTGGGGCACTGCGATGCTGATCTTCCTGTTGTTTCATTCAACTATGTGCTAGAGTGAGGTTATCCTTTAAGAGTTGGCGAACTTGCTGTTGATGCTCGATGTGATCTTCCACTGCTTGAACCTTAGAATTTTCTCTCAAAGATGATGTGATGGATGGTGGATGATATCCATAAAGTGCCATAAATGGGGTCATTTTTGCTGCAGTATGGAAGGAAGTGTTATACCACCATTCAACTAGAGGTAACCACTTGACCCATTGTGTTTGTTTATCATATATAAATTCATGAAGATATCCTTCCAAACATTTGTTCACTATCTCAATTTTCCCATCAGATTGAGGATGATAAGGTGAAGTATGAGCTACTTGAGTACTAAGACAAGAAAATAATTTCGTTCAAAATTTTCCATTGAAAATGGGATCTCTGTCACTTACTATAATTTTTGAATTCCATGAAGCTTTTGAATTGTTTCCATAAATGCAGTAGCAAATGTACTGGATTTAAAAGGATGAGATAATGCACAAAAGTGTGCATACTTGGTAAGTCTATCAACTACCACCATGATGACACTCTTTCCTTCAGACTTGGGTAAAATTATGATATAATCCATTGATACCTCCTCCCAACGTTGACTAGGAATGACTAAAGGTTGTAACAAACCCGGGGTCTTAATTGTCTCAACTTTATTTTGTTGGCAAACCAAACATTCTACCACAAAATTATGAATATTAGATTTAAGGCCATCCCAAAAATATTCCTTTTTAACCGAATTGTAACTTTTTAAAAATCTTGAGTGCCCTCCTAAGGGAGAGGTGTGCAATTCCAAAAGAATATTTTGTTTGAGTTGGGAATTCTTACAAATATATAAGTGATCTTTGTACCATAATGAATCATTTCTCCAGCTAAATGTGTCAAATGTATTGGGATCTTTCTGCAACTTTTGAATAAGTGACCACACCTCTTCATCATTCTTCTATTCATCCTTTGCTTCAGTTATCCACTCAAGTTGGATAATATAAATGGGACAAAGCAATGCTTCCACATCCTCATCCTTTCTTGAGAGTGCATCTGCAACAACATTTTACTTCCTTTTTTTGTAGATGATTTCAAAGTCATAACCCAACATCTTTGTCACCCATCTTTATTGCTCTTCTGAAGATAATGTTTGTTCCAAAAAGTATTTAAGACTATCATGACCTATTTTTACTTTAAAGTGTCTTCCCATTAGGTAAGGTCGCCATTGCTTTAGTGCATGTAGTATTGCCAACATTTGCTTCTCATAAATAGGTTTGTGCAAATAATTTCCTTTGGTTGGACGACTTTCAAAAGCAATGGGTCTTCCTTCTTGCATTAAAACAACACCAATTCCACTTCTTGAAGCATCACATTCCAGAATATTTTTTTTTTTTTTATGAAGTCTGGCATAGCTAAGATCGGTGCTTGGCACATTGCCTCTTTAAGATGTTCAAAGGTCTTCGTTGCTTTTGGAGTCCAAGAAAATGCATATTTCTTCAGTAATGATGTTAGAGGTGCCGCTATTCACCCATAATTCTTAACAAACTTGCGTAATACCTTATCAACCCGAGAAATACTTGAATATGATTTATGGTTGTGGGGATTTTCCATTCCTTAATGGATTTAATTTTGTTATGTTCTACCTTAACACCCTCATGAGATACAATACGACCCAAATATTCCACCTCCTATACTCCAAAGAAACATTTGGAGGTTTTTTCGTATAATTATTTCTCCTCCAATAGTTTGAGCACCCTGTTAATATGTTGAACATGATCCTTCCGAGACTGGTTGTAGATTAGTATATCATCAAAAAATACTAACATAAATTTTCTAAGGAAGGGTTTGAAAATGGAATTCATCAAACCTTGAAATGTGGAAGGTGCATTAGTAAGGCCAAAAGGCATGACCAAAAATTCATAATGACCCTCATGAGTTTTGAATGTTGTTTTCATAATGTCTCCAATCTTCATTCTAATTTTATGGTATCCTGAATGAAGATCCAACTTGGTAAAGTAAATTTCTCCATGTAGTTCATCCAACAATTCATCAGTGACAAGAAGGGAAATTTATCTTTAATATTGAGCTTGTGGATCTCCCTATAATCTGGACACATACGCAATGATCCATCCATATTTTGCACAAATACTACTAGAGTACAAAAATAACTTTGACTAGGTTGAATTATACTAGCCTCTAGCATTTCTGCAACCATATGTTCAATTTCACTCTTTTGGGCATAAGGATATCTGTAAACACTAATGCTTGGAGGAACACTTCCTGTAATTAGGTGAATAGCATGATCATGATCAAAGATAGGTGGGAGGCCTTTGGGAGTCTCAAACACCTTGGAATGATTGTCCAAGACTTTTTGGAGATTTGGAGAAATATATTATTTCGATGTTTGAACCTCTAGTGAGCATAATTGTGCAATTACACCCCATTGTTATTTTTTCAAAAGCTTTGCCATGCCTTAATTCAACGTTCTTTCCTTGCCAAAAAAAATTCAAGAAAAGTTCTTGAAAATTGAAAGTTATTGTCCCCAAAGATTGTAACCATTGGACTCCTAGTACAACATCAACAACACCCATTGGAATGGAAAGCATTGGACTATTCAATACATATTCCCCCATGGTTAGCTTGATATTATGGCACTTTCTAGAGCGATTTATAGTTCCTCCATTTGCAACCATCACTTGACACTCTGGTGCTGAATATAGGAAGCAATTCAATTCCTTGCCTATCTTACAATGAATAAAATTATGGGTACTACCTGAATCAATCAACACTATTACCTTTTTCTTCTTGATATATCCTTCTATCTTGAGAGTTTGAGGAGTGGTAATTCTTGCCAATGCATTACAAGATATGGTAGGATTCATTTCTTCTTTCTTTGGTGTTGTTTCTTGGTGTATATCCTCCTCTTTTGATGTTTTTGGTTCCTTTTCTTCCTCCTCTTCACAATATATGTAGAATAATTTATTCTCAACACACTTATGACCTTTAGAGTATTTGCTATCACAATTGTAACAAATCCATTTTTCACTTTTTTCCTCCAATTGTTGTGGTGTCAACCTTGTAGTTTGTGGAAGACTAGGAGCAACAATGCTTCCATCTTTATAGTTGTGAGTGGTAGACTTCCTTGTTGCCATAATTTTGCTTTCAACTTTTCTTGTCACCCTAAATGCCTTCTCCAATGAATCAGGTTCCCAAAGGCGAACCTCATGTTGGATGTTATCTTTAAAGTCCCTATGAAGACATCAATCCTATGCTCCTCTGAAATACCAATTACCATAATATTCAATTTTTGGAAGTCTTCAATGTGCTCCGCCATTGAACCCTTTTGTTTGAGATTTATCAATTGACTAAATAAGGTGTTTCTCTTTATATCTTCATAATGTGCTATCATTTCCTTCGTAAAAATTGACCAGGTGATAAGTGGTTTACGAGAACAAAGCCATCTATACCATACAAATTGATTGAGCTCTAAATATAAATATGAAATACATACCTTTTGTGAGGGTTGCATGTCATATAGATCAAAATATTGCTCCATATGTAGTATCCATGTTACCGGATCCTTGCCATCAAACTTCCTCATATCTACCTTTGGAATGTTGTGGTTCTTAAGCCCCAAATTGGAGTATCTAAAATCATAATTCATATTCCTTTTATCCTCATCACGATTTTCATGGATTACCTTGTCACCATCAGGAAGCCCTTTTTGCAACAACTTTGTCAAACCTTCCATGACTACTTTTAAACCATTCATGTCACCTTTTAAACCATCCATGTCGCCTTTTAAACCACCCACGTCACCTTTTATTTCTGCTTTTAAACCATCCATGTCCCCTTTTAGTTCACCTTTTGTTTCTCTTTGTGAGAGCGAAATTTTGCACTTGGTCTTGTAATTTTGATATATCATGTTGTAATTCTTCCTCTTCATGCATCATAGTAGAGATTTTTTAGGGCTTAATGGGTGTGTAATTATTTTTATTGGGAGGAATTTTAGAAACCAATACTGATATCTATGCTTCAATATGCCCTTGGAATCATTTCAAACTAATTTTTCAACAACAAAAAATTGCATTTAAAAAAAAATACACACCTTTTTCTTGCTTTTAGGAGCTTGATCTTGAAATGGTTGTAACTATGTAATTTCATATCTCCAAGTTCTGAAATTCGGTACCGTGGTATCCCTATGAATCTTCTTTCCAATGCCATAATTCATAACAATGTTGGATTATTTAATATATAGTTATGCCACATCTCCCACGATGGTTTGATTATGGACTCGTTCAATAGAGTGAAGTTGTACAGTATTCCATGTTTCATTTTTTCAAAATTCAGATCTAAAATTCCTAAAAATGAAACAATAGTTCGTTCTCTTTCAACCACTTTTTACATAATTCAATTTTGATGCCTGAAACGAAAGTTATGACGATTTTCCCTAGGTCACTTGTTTGAGACTGAATTCTAAAGCATGAAAAAAACCCTAACTTCTGTAGACCATATCTCAAAAAATATAGAGAACCAAGATCTAAAATTTTGGCACAAAGTTCACCAAGATTTCGGCTCCACGTGGTTGCAATTTTAGCTTCTGAAGCTTCGTATAAAAAAAGTTATAGTGAAACTTCTATGATGACATGTTTGAAGCAGTGAAACCCTAGAATCCAAAGCTCTGATACCAAATGTTATGCAACCAACTCACAAAAAGATAGATCAACGGCTTAAAAAGTATCCTATTCGATAGGGAAACCTCCTTTAGATTACATAAATGAAAAATTATTGGATGATACAAATGACAAGATCTCCTTTGTATATATATGAGTCTAAGGGGTCACAATATAATCAGAGCCTACATAACAATAATAATGTAAGGGAACAACAATAACAATAGTGGACTTCTATAAGGCACAAAAATAAAAATATGGGGGATACACGGGCACAAAAATAACAATAAGGGCGATACACTAGTATTATAGGGACCTAATAGAAAAGAAGGGTAATGGGAAGTTAAAGAAGGACACTAGAAAGTGGTGTAAATTCCACAAAATCCCATAACACAACACCAATGAATGCTGCTCAAAACAATCATAGTTGGTTGAACTTAAATATAATGAAATGGAATCTTGATCATATTCTGATTTAGATAATGATAAAGGAAAGTGGGTCATTAGTACATAAGCCTATGTTCTATAAATTATCATGGATATTCCATTGGAAAATTCATCACAACATATCTAAAATATACTAAAATATGAATTATATACTATTAAGGTTAATTTTCCTTACATTTTTTGAATTTAATAAATTATTGTTTTCTACTTATGCATGCAATATATACAATGCAAAAAATAGACAACACATAAAATAATCACTCTCAATCTACAATAACACCAATATTTGACTTAGGGAAACCTTTAATGAGAAAACCCAACTAGAAGGTGAGGTTGTTTTGTTCTCTCTTTCTCCGAATGGAAATGGTGCAAATACAAGGAGTGAGACATGTGGCTCGTGGGATGCTAGAAAACATGAAAAATCTATGTTTTTCCCTCTCTCCATCCACTCTTAGCTACTTTACTATACTATGGAACAAAATGCACTAGAATAGAACCAAACCCTTCCTCCTAGTGGCTTGATTATAACATATATCAATAGCAAACTAGGGTTAAATTTGACCCTTTTAACCCTCAATATGGGTTACCACTTGACCCTTCTAGTGTCTTCCTCATAATATCGACATGTATAGCCCCCTTTCCATGTGTAATGGGGGTTTTCATGACATCCTCTTGAGTTATGGTGGCCAAACATGGTAGGTTAACTTTTGTGAGATAACTTTTGTGTTCAAACTTAGATTGACATGATTCTTGCACTGTTGAAATATATTCAAGCGTATAATAATACTAGGGGGCACAAAACTTAAGTGACAAAATTTTACCCAAAAGAAAAAATCATTTAAGCCCTCAAACTAGCCTTGAAAGGTTTCTAACCCCAACTCTCTAAACCAGGTTTCGTTGCTAAAATTGATCCTACAAGATGATTTCTTTTATTTTTCCACCTTGAGCATCAAAATGGATGAAAAATAATATAATGATCCAATTTGGATCATACCTACCCATTTTTCGAGGCGAGGAAAAGTTTCCTCTACCTTATCCCTAGAGTACCATTTAACTTTGTTTGGAATTCCTCTCAACCAAATTTTCCAAAGTTCATTCTACCCTTGTCATTTATCGTTGGAACTCTTCTACAAAACTATATCCCCTTTCAACTTTTCTTAATCATATGGTGCTAAATCCTCTATAGTACATGCTCCTCTTTTCACTCCAGCATGTAAGTTTCATAGAGTTTAAGGTTTCCCACATTCCTTACTAATTAAATATGCATCTATGGGGGTAGACTGAGTTTATAGGCATTATCTCCCATCTTTTCCAATATCGAAGGGACCATATTGTAGAGCATTGATTTTCTTACCAATACCATGTACCCTCTCCTTGTTCAACTATAACCATGCTCTGTCTCCTAACTTGAATAAATTTTGTTCCAGTGTTGATCATGCCTAGCCTTGTACTTTTCCTATGACCTCTTCAGTGTCTAATGTACTTGAAAATGGATCTTCCTAATATTCTCCATTTTTTCCCCTTAAAGCATCCATTGTGAGATCCTCCCTCACATCTCCTTGCAACCCATATGCAATATCCAAAGGTGAAGGTGGAAAATATCCAAAACAAGTTTCAAATGGGGACTTACTAGTAGAAGTGTGGAGTGTTTTATATATACCATATTTTTATCCCAAGTCTTCAAATGTTTCTGATTGTAACCCCTCAAGAGTTGCACCAAATTCGTTTTGACTATTTCTATTTGCCCATCTGTTTGTGGTTTCTATAGACCTCTTTAACCTTGCATCCATTTTCTCATGCAATGTAGTCCAAAATACACTTATTAATATTGTGTCCCTATCTAAAAATGATGCTCCTTGGTGTCAATTTATTTTAATATCACAAATAAAACCCTCCACAAGTCAATCTGAGACGTAATCTTATGAGCTATAAACAAAGTATGTGTAGGCAACATAAGAACTATTCTATTTCTTAAAACAACTAAAACAATTGCTCTCTCATCTAATTTAAGAAAGGGATTTCAACTCATATTTAAAACTAACACTAGAAATGTAAAGAAATCGATTAATCTATGGAAATTGAAACAAAACACACTTGGGCCTAAAATATGTCTAGATAGTCTTTATCTTAAATCCCCTAGCTCAACTCCGGAACACAATCTTTCATTTCTTAGGACAACATTCATGTATTCATTAGCAAGTTAATTTTGAAGAAGGAAAGATTCTAGTTTTGGTTCTTCACTCCTTGAAATCAAATACTAAAAGTCAAAAGGAAAAGCATTAAATCATAAATCTCATTACTGAAATGAAACCTATATTGGAGCTATCTCCTAAGATTTTCTTGAGCGATGATCCTAATACATGACTTTTAACAAGTTTCAATCAATATTGCACCAAAAAAAGAAAAAGAAAAAAAAAAGAAAACCCACACTCATACACTCAATTCATAAACACCAATTCTAGATATTCTTAGAATAAAGTAGTATATATATGTTTTAAAGAGCAATTGTGTGACAATGATTAAACCCTACTTATCATGACAAACTGTATTGTTATTCAAACTAGAGATGAAACTTAACCACACAATAAACATACCAATTTTGATCGGTCTCAAGATCGCAAACTAAGTCTTGCGAATAAATTTTATCAACTGGGTATAAGAGTTAATATTGTTTCTCAGAACTCAAAGTATTCTTATCAACCTGAGGATGTTGTCACACTTGTGACAAGGATGCTAAAAATTGTAGCAAGAAAAGCTAAATTTGACTTGTGCTTTAGTCAAATTTAGTAATTTGATTTTCCACATCATAAGATGACTTGGATTGCAGTTAACTAGTTTACTTAGTAAATTCGACATAATTGTGTCTACTAGTTTAGTAGTAAATTTGAGTTATAGGCTAAAAGTAGAGTTGTGCATGTAGTGATTGCTAAAATTTAGCAATCAAGTTTAGTTATTTTTAGTTTGACTCTGTTAACTAAGCTCAAGTACCTGGTTGAGTTAGTTTAAGGTCAGTTGAGTAGTAGAACTGTTGTTAACTCAGTGATCTCTCAGTTAAACTAGTCAATCAACCAAAAATAGCCTAGACATGCATGTAATTTGAATTTCCTAGCTAAAGTGGAGGAAATTAAACATTATAATCATAAATTATATGCTATTTGAGTGTATAGGCTTGATAGTTAAGTAGGTGAATCAGTCCTTGGGAATTACGCAAGCAAATAGGAATAAATTCCTACATTTTAAGAGCTAATTTCCTCCAGGATTTGAAAAGGAAATAGGAGCAAGTTGGGGCCTTGAATTGGCTAGCGCAAGACAATCAACATGAGAATAGGTGTATAGTGTAGGTTGTGCTTCAGGATCGAAGCAAGACATTGTAATAGTTTCTCATTCTCATTTGATTAATGAAAAGCAACAGAGGGGTTTTTCCCAGTTGGTTTCCGCTATAAATAATTGTGTTCTTCACGTTCTAATGGTTGCATGTCATTGCATGTGTTTCTAAATTGTGATTTCCATTCTACAAAATAGTAGAGGAAATGTGTAATCTCTTGTTTTCAGTTCGAATACATCAATAGTAGCAAATTTATATTAATTTCTACATGGTATCAAAGCAAAAATCACACTAGAAACCAGTCGATAGAACTGCTCCTTCAAAGATTTCGATTTGCAGATCAGTGAAGCAATTTTCATTTCGTGTGAAAAAATGTCTTTCAACGGATTAAGATTGGAGTATTCCCTTGAGGGAACCTCGAATTTCATAGCTTGGAAGGACAATATGGAAGCAGTGCTTGATGATAATAGTTTGCTACAATACACCAAAACTGATATTCCACAACCAGGAACATATGATGCACAAGCACTTGCACAGTGGAAGAAGGATACAACAAACGCTAGGAGGATCATCCTGGAGGGTGTCAGAGACCACATAGTCTCAATTTTACATGACAAAGGGACTCCATTAGCTATGTGGAAGATCCTCACTTAGCTATTAAAAAATAACATTGATGCTAGGAAATTGGCATTGAGGGACAAGCTCATAAACATCCGCATGCAGAAAGGAGAAACCATTCCATATTATCTCTGTAGTTCACTTATTGTCGAGATGAGCTTGGAGGAGTTGGAGAAAATATTCCCTCTTCAGAACTAATGAACCTAGCTCTCCTAGGCCTTCCAAAATCCTGACCAAATTGGGAGAGATTATTGTCTGATTTGGTGTAGGAAGAAATTTGGCAGAACAATAGAGATGGAGTAATATCCAAATTTGAGGAGGGAGAGAATTTTGCCTTGGTTGGGAAGGGCAAGAAAGACAAGGAAAAAAGGCCCAAAACAAACTAGAGTCTAACGAGAAGGCAAGAAGAAGGACTTAAGAAAGATAAAATGTTTTCACTGCCACGAATTTGGGCACTATGCATCCACACAAGAAGTCTAACATGAAGCGTTCAGGAGGAGGAGTAAGAGGTGAAGCACTTGCCTCACAATTTGAATTAGACTTCACTCTAATTTCATGCATGACTAGCACTGTAATGGGGAGTGTGTGGAATATAGATTCAGGTGCCTCATTCCATATGACGGGATGCAAAGAATTCTTCAGTAACCTAGAGGAGAAGGATTTCCAGATGCACAAAGAACTTGGGGATGATGGGCGGTACAATACCAAAGGAATTGTTACCATAACCTTCAAGAGTGAGTCAGGCTCCCACCTTCATCTGAAAGATGTTACGTATGTACTTGGGCTCAAGAAAAACTTGATCTTTGTAGCTGTATTAGAGGATCATGGCTATGATGTTGTTTTTAGTAAGGGGAAAGCATTTCTAAGACATGTAGCTACTAGGCAAGAGAAATATATCAGAGTTCGAGTGAAGAATCTTTACAAACTTGTGATCGAATCTTGCACTGTAGTAAGTGGCAAGGAAAAATATGTGTCGAGTTGAGATGTTGGAGAGCTCTGACACAGGCGCACATCACACTTACACTATGGAGCCTTAAAAGTCATACAACAGATTGCCACTAGTCTCCCAAAATGTACCCTTGACCATCATGATGTCTGCAAGGGATGAAAATTAGGGAAATATGTCAAATCCACCTTCCAGGGCCGAGCTAGAAGGTATGGAGAATTCTTGGAGTGAGTCCACTCTGATGTATGTGGACTATTTTCTACAGCCTCTACAACAAAACACATGTGTTATGTGATTTTTTAATGATTTTTCTAGAATATGCTAGATCTTCTTCATGTGGAAGAAGGATGAAGTTTTCTCAAAATTTGTTGAATTCAAAGCATTGGTTGAAAAAGGAGACTGGTCAGAAATTGAAAGCCCTGAGAAGTGATAATGGAGGAGAATATGTTTCTAACACCTTCAAGGACTTTTATTCCAAAGAGGGTATTAGAAGAGAGTTGATCGCACCCAATAACCCACAACAAAATGGGTTGGCTGAAAGGAAGAACATAAGCATAGTGGGAGTAGTAAGGGACATGTTGCATGATCATGGGTTTCCATTGCATCTATGGGTAGAAGCATGCAACACCACAATTTTTTTTGCAGAACCAAAGTTCTCATAGATTACTTGGCATGATACACCTGAAGAAGCTTTTTTGTTGAGGAAGCCAGATGTATCTCATTTCATAATTTTTGGAGCTACTGTGTATTGTCATGTCTCCAAGGATAACAGTAAGAAACTTGAGCCTACAACTAAGATGGGAGTCTTTGTAGGATACATAAAGACACCACATAACTATAGGGTGTATTTTCCCTCACTCAGGGTGACAACAGTGAGGAGAGATGTCAAATTTGATGAGGAGAAGGCTATGAGATGCTCTCTACAGTGAGAGTTGAGTATCCCACTAGAGGAGGAGCTTCTAACTCCTAAGGAGGAGTTTCAGATAGATCTTCAGGATGTTGTGGAGCAGCCACATGCAGAGGAGCAGACAAGAGGCTGAGTGGAGGCACCCATTCAACCAAATTATTCCAGAGAGGGGAGGAAGAGAACCAGAGAAGCCGACAGATTAGTATAAGATGAACGTGATGATATGGGAGCTCCTACATCTCTGTGCAAGAAGAGGAGGTCACTAGACAGGCACATTGGGTATATGGCTCTCATGGCAAAACTCATTGAGTTAGAGCCTTGTTCATTTGAGGAAGAAGTTTCTCAACCAGTGTGGGTTGATGCCATGGTCAAGTAGTATGACTCCATCATGAAAAAAACTGTATGAGAGCTGTTGCCAAGCCCAAAGAACAAGTCAACGGTTGTTTCCAAATGGATCTACAAAGTGGAGCATGCAACCGACGGGAGCATCGAGAAGTATTAGGCCAGATTTGTGGCCAAAGGCTTCTCTTGGGTAGAGGGAGTGGATTATGAGGAAAAATTTGACCCAATGGCAATATATTCCTTAATCAAGACCATTCTAGCATTAGCTATGCAGATTGGGTGGAAGATCCACCAGATGGGTGTGAAGGCTACCTTTCTCAATGGCATTTTCGAGGAAGAATTTTACATACAGAAGCCAGAGAGATTTGAGACATATGACATTGAGACACATGTGTGTAGACTTAAGAGAGACTTGTATGTTATCAAATAGGTGCCCCAAGCATCGTACACTAAAATCAACACATAACTCAGTGGATTAGGCTTCACCAAAAGTGAAGCAGATGCCAACCTCTATCACATTGTGGTAGATGGAAAGTTGCTTATTTTGATTTTGCATGTTGATGACTTGATACTTACAGGGGATGAGGAGTTGATCTGCTCTTAAAAGGAGGACCTTCTGAGAGAATTTGAGATGAAAGACATGGGCTTGATGCATTACTTCCTTGGGCTGGAAGCATGGTAGGGTGATGGTGAGTTGTTTGTGAGTTAAGGGAAGTATGCCTCTGAAATACTTTAGAGATTTCACATGGAGAACTGTAAGCCTATGGGCCCACCTCTAGCTACAAAATGGAGGAAGGATAACACCTCTTCAGGAGAGGTAGTAGATGCTACCATCTACATATAACTTGTGGGATCCTTAATGTATCTAGTGAACACAAGGCCTCACATATGCTATGCATTTAATCAGTTGAGTCAAGCCATGGTGAAGCCTACCGAGCTGTATTGGAAGGAAACAAAGCATGTGTTGAGGTACCTCAAAGGCATAAGCAAGTATGGATTATCGTACATGAGGACAGAGGGAGTGAAGTTCCAAGGCTTCACTCATGCAAATAGGGAAGGGATTCCATCAATTAGGAAAAGTACTTCAGGTGATATCTTCAGTGTTTGGTTTGCAATTATTTCCTGGTATAGTAGGAAACAAAGGTCTGTGGCACTCAACTCACCAGAGGCTGAATACATGGTTGCAAGTCAAGCAACATGTGAGGCCATATGGATGAGGAAAATACTTGTGGGTCTTACCAATTAGGAGATGGATCCGATAATGATTTATTGTGATAATCGGAGTTATATCAAACTCTATGAGAATACAATATCTCTTGATAGGTCCAAGCTCATTGATATAAGGTACCATCACTTGCGGGATTATGTGCAGAGGAGAATTATGTTGCTACAATACATTCCAATTGAGGAGAAGGATTGATCCAGGTGGATATTGGTGGCCACCTGCCAAGTCCACTTGGACCCCCACCATTGTTTCTTTAAGCTTTTTAGTTTCCTTAATTGTAGCACAATTTACTATTTTTAGCAGTTTTTTTGGGTCCTAAAATTCCGGAGCCGTTTTGAGGCCCTAAATGACTTTTTTTGGGAAAACTGGGAGCAACATGGGTTCATGGATTGATGTTGCTCTTCCCAAAGTTGTAATTCTTGGATAGATCTTTCTACCGAGATATTTTGCGCGTTAAACAGAGATTGTATGCCAAAGATACGACCCCGGGAAGTTGATGTACCAATTTATCCAAATGGGGCCCATAGTTTGGCGTTTCATCTTCTAGGGTTAGGTTTTTGGATGTTTAGGGTTTTCCATTATTTCTCAACAATAAATAGGCCTTTGAGCCTCATTGTAACACAGTTCAGAGGCATGTAGCTACCACATCTCTTCTTAGAGATAAGCTACCATCGCCCTAGATGGTTTATTTCCATTTTTGTTTGTAAGCATATTTCAGTATTTTACATTAATTAAATGAAGTATTATTTCCGCTGCATCTTTGTGTTTATGGTTCTTTGTAATTTGTTTTGTTCCTGTTTAAATTCAGATTAGTGATATTAGAGCGGTCTGCTTTTTCTCTATTTTTCTTTGCATGTCCCCAACGGGTTCGGGATATAAGGAGTTAGGGCTTGAACTGGTCGAACCTTTGCAAGACCAGCCTCGCAAACCCCGACGACCTCCCATGGAGGATGAAAAGGCAAGGGGGCAGGAGATCCTATTAAAATCTTACTTGAAGAAGCCCTCATGTGACAAAGGAATGCAATGATGGACAACTTTGCCCAGATCCTTCAACGGCTACCTAGGGGCGACGCATTGGCTTCCAATAGCTACTTTGGAAACACCACACCATTTAAGGTACAGTTTAATTTTGAAATCCCCATATTCGAGGGTTAGGTAGACGCAGATGCCGTCGATAAATGGTTAAATATGCTAGAGGGTTATTTTTCTGTTCATGATTTTTTCAGTCCTGAAAAGATTATTTTCGCTCTTCTCAAAGCAGCTCCCCACGTCAAGGACTGGTGGGAAACCTACTACGAGCAGAAGGATGAAAGTATAGGCTCACTATTGTCAGCCGCACCCACTTGGAATTCATTCCGGGATGCCATCAAGGAGCAGCACTATCCTGTCGGAAGCTATGAGGATCAATACATAAAGTGGACCACGTTGCAGCAGGGAAGGGACCATGACATGCCAGAGTTTACTAATATTTTCCATACCCTTCACACAAATTTGGGTATCAAGGATTCAGAGCATTATTTGGTACGTACTCAAATACCACGGCTGCCTGCACAAGTACAAATAGAATTCCTGAACATCTCCTCGCTCGACATGGCATACCGATATGCCGTCAAGGTCGAGCAAAAGTTTAAACATAAGAAGCGAGACTTTGGATCTGTGAATCTAAAGCAAGGGAAAGGTGCCCCCAAACCGCAAAACAAAGGACAAAGCTAAGGCGAGGTAGCCCAAGACAACCTGCCAAAGCTGCAAGCAATGAACAACGCCACGAAGCTAAAAAAGGACACTGGAAAATGGTGTGAGTTCCATAAGAGCTCCACTCACAACACAAGTGAGTGTCGGGCCAAGCAGTCACTGGTGGCCAAGCTAAAGGTTTCAGAATCAGATGCATGTTACTACTTTGAGTCAGAACTCGACAAGGGGAATGACAAAGGGAAGCAGATTATTGATGCAGAGCCCAACGCCATCGTTGCCACCACGAAGATCCAAAAGGAGGAACCTGAAGTTCCCGAGGAGGAGGAGCGTCTCTTCCACTCCCAGATGTGGGTAAAGGGCTCCTCGCTATGGTTCATTGTCAACAACGGGAGCCAAAAGAACCTCATTTCGGCAGAGGTTGTGAAGCGGCTGGGCTTACCGAACACAACACATCCACAACCATACACCATCGAGTGGCTTCACCAAGGCCGGGATCTTCGCGTGAGCCAGCAATGTCGCCTTCCATACAACATCAATCCCTTCACAGATGAGGTATTGTGTGACATTTCTCCCCTTGAGGTTTGTGATGTATTATTAGGACAACCATACTTGTGGATGCGACATGCTATGTATGAATCAAGGCCTCGTGCTGCTATTGTTACTTTGGGAAATAAGTTGTACAAGATATCAGAGGTAGCACCACCTACCGCCATCTCTTTGGTTACTGCAAACCAATGTAGTAAGCTCATTTCCAAAATAGGGAAATTTGTTTTCCTGATGATACGCCCTTAAGGAAAGAAGAAGACGGTGGCCACGAACTCCAGACAGGGCCCCTCCACACGACAACTACAGATGGACAAGGTCGTGGAGGAGTACGAGGACATCTTCACCTCCCCTGTAGGGGTTCCTCTGCACTGTCAGGTCAAGCACTCCATTGATCTCACCCCAGGTACGCCGCTGCCCAATGGGCCAATCTATTGACGCTCCATTCTAGAGAACGATGAAATCAAGAGGCAGATTCAAGAGTTGTTGCAAAAAAGTCACATTCGTCCGAGTTCATCGCCCTATGGGAGCCCGATCGTGTTGGTACAGAGGAAGGATGGGACTTGGAGACTCTATATTGACTATCAGGCGCTGAACAAGATTACTATCCGTAATAGGTACCTGATCCACAGATTGATGACCTCCTGGACCAACTGAAGGGGGAAAAATATTTCAGCAAGATCGATTTGAAGTTAGGATATCACCAGGTACCAATCAAACCCTTCGATGTGTGGAAGACTGCCTTCAAAGCTAAGGAGGGCCTTTTTGAATGGTTGGTTATGCCTTTCAGAT